>BGNK01002637.1:46282-61289 GCA_003297005.1 Symbiodinium sp. clade A Y106
CTGTCATCCGAAACAGCTTCAGCACTCAAAGTCTTTGCCGATTGGATTCAATCGTATTGAACCCTCCCTCCGCCCAAGCTTTGTGCTTGCATGCCTCTCCTACACTTCGTTGCGGATTAGGCATTCGCACGATG
Organism: Symbiodinium sp. clade A Y106; assembly: GCA_003297005.1. Lineage (NCBI taxonomy): Eukaryota > Dinophyceae > Suessiales > Symbiodiniaceae > Symbiodinium > Symbiodinium sp. clade A. Next base: position 46,417 of record BGNK01002637.1, read on the forward strand.
CTCTGATACCCTCCCTCCGCCCTGACATCAAGAGAGGCTCCCTTCGGAGCTGGCAATCAGAAACAATCAGGAGCTGACGATCGGCATCATTTTGTCCGGATGGATGTTGCAGATCTTCGCGATGAGCGGCNCCTTCGGAGCTGGCAATCAGAAACAATCAGGAGCTGACGATCGGCATCATTTTGTCCGGATGGATGTTGCAGATCTTCGCGATGAGCGGCTGAGTCATTAAGCGCCCCACTTTGTCCTCATTGACCCGGTCGCGCTCTCGCAGCTTCAAACAATTCCTGCACTTTGCACTGCTGAGTCTTGGTTGTGTCGCTAGGGCCGCCTTGGCGTCTTTCGCAGCAAATGGCCATCCACATGTTGTCCGCCAGTCTGCGAACGGGATGTCCCAGCCGGCCACCTCCACGAGATGAAAGATGGGAGCTGACCTCGACCTGCGAGCTGAGTAGGCCCACAGTTCCTTCGCTTTGTCTGAAGCCAAGACTTTGGACACCCCTTTCGGACGTTCATCTTTGTTTTGGCCATCTTCATCAGCACGTCCGGCTCTCCGCATCTTTTTCATCGAGATTTTCGCTTCCACCACCGCGGGGGTGCCGGGAATCTCTACGAATTTCGCCGGAGTACCGGGAGCCTTGAGGACCTCCAGTTGCTTCTCCTTGTTCAAGAGGCTGCGATTGGCGGGAACATCTTCCAATGCCTCCTCCGCGTAAGCAAGCACTACCGCTGACTTCCACCGGCCCAGAAAAGCAAGCTCCTGTATGGGCAGCCCTGATCTCACGTACATCATAGCTCCTGAGCGTCGGGCAGAATGGCCTGACACCGCATCTCCGAAGAGCGACTTCCATGCCCGTGTGATGTCTGCAGTCTCCACCTTCTTGTCGGGGTCGACGCTGAAAACGTAGCCTTGATTTGCCAAACGCCTGCTCCTGGATCGTATCTCGCCCCAAACTTTCCATGCACACGACCAGCTACAAAGATGCTCTCCGCAGCAAGCTAAAGTCCTCCTGCATCCCAGGCCCTTCTGGTCCATCTTCGAACAAGGGAGAAAAAGGGTAACAGTTTTGGATTTCGGCTCAAAGCTGATGTGTTCGAGCTTGACGGCACCGACTTCCGCCCCCCTGAGCATCCAAACGGTGGCCCACGCGTAGGCCAGACCCGGCTCCCGGACACAGCCGATCGTCTCCAACTTGCTCTCCAGCACGTCGCCGATGTCGCCAAGCTTGACCTCGCGAGCTCTCTTCGGAGGCCCGAGGTTCCTGGTGACCGAATTCTTCGCTAGCAGAAACATTCTGGCCATCCATTCCGGCACTTCGTTTCCTTCTTCTATATGCCACAGCTTCAATTCGTTCAGGAGCGCAGGTGCGGTTCTCAACCTAGCTTTCTTCAACGAGGCCGCGACTCCCAACACCACTCTCCCGCTCAGTGGGGGATTCCAGCCGCGATGCATGACTGCCCGTGCCAAAGCCATGACGGCCTCACGCCTGGAGCGCTTGGCTGCCGAACCCGACGATGACCAGAACTCCCGCTTGAGCTCCTCAACGGCTTGATTTAAAGTCTCTCCATCTCTTGCTACTTGAAGCGCAGTCGCCACTGAGCCACGAGAATGCACCGCTTCCGCCTCGACAGCCTTGTGCAAGCCGACCTTTTCCACGAGAGAGGGAATCTTCTTCCCCGGCTTCAAGAAAAACTCCGGCTGCACGTTCATGACGGCCAAATCAGTACAAGGAACGGCCACTTTCCCCGCCCCCAGCAACTTGTTCACGTCGCCGACCTGAGCAAGCTTCCTCTTCTGGGCCTTGACCCCAAAGCCTGCGGGCACTTCACGAACTCTCCGATGGCTCGCCGAACATTCAGAGATCACTGCACCATCGGATTTCTGTGCACGGAGCTGGAGCGAGGCCGCATGACAACTTCGAGGCCGCGCGGAATTATTGCTGCCTGACAGTGGCTCCTCCTGGCTAACGGCATGACCAAGCCACTTATGCAAAATCAGCTGCAAAGACGAACATGAAGCGCCCAACGAACTCCCTGCATGGTTTACCGCGCTTTGATTCTGATCACAAAGTTCCTGCAAGAAGGATGAAGCGCTCAGCATCACACAGACAGTGATTGTCAGGAGGCCGCATATGAGGCGCATCAGGTTTGAGACTTCAATCGAACAAACATGGCATACAGACAAGAAAAGCTGCGGAGAGAAGCGCGAAACATTCAAGCAACCAACCTCATTGTTGATCAAAATGAAGCTCATGCACGTTTAAGAATGAGTTGTTTTCACAAGAAATCAAAGACTGCACTGAGCTGTTCTGAGGCGGCACCCCACACTTGGGGGTGCTTACCAGGAAGCGGCAAGGAACCTAACGTTCCTAGGTTCAACCGCTCCAACTTTCTGATCTTTATGCCTGCAAGGGCTGCTGGCATCTGTGCTTCTTGTTTCTCGGGCCGTGAAAGCCAATCAGCTTCCACATTAAGGACTCCGGCGAGATGATGAACTTGCAGCTTCGGAATGTGGAGGGATTCAAGCTTTAATGACAGCGCCGCTCCAACGTAGTTTAGCGCTGGACTGCTTGATGCCAACTTTCTTGCCACTGCCAAAGCCACGACGGAGTCACCGCGCAGTAACAAAGCTTGCCGCCTGAGTTTGTCGGCCCAAATCGACACGGCTAGCAGAAATGCAACGGCTTCGAGAGGACCTTGTGACGACGAGTCTCCAAACTTTAGCCCTAGATCAACAGCATCTTGCTCCACGACCTTGGACATGAATGCTGTCACTGGCTCAAAGCAGGTGCCGTCCGCGGAAATTGCCGCCAGGATGGCTCCGACTCCTTTTGAAGAGGCGTCGGTAATCACCATCAGCGCGGCTTTGGTGTCAAATAGTGGTTCTCGCCGCACCAGCCATGAGGAGGGGTCCTCAAGAAATATCAACAGCCATTGCCGTGGGAGCTCCAGGCGTTTGAGCGGAACAAGCCAAGCTTTTGATCTTGTGTCTTGCCTTCGCTTTGCTCTTTGCACCTCCACCCCGCTTTTTGCGTCCTTGTCTACAGAGGCAACCACTGCGTACATGATGGAGACCACCCAGCGCATTCTAGGGATTGTGCCGGCTACCCAAGATAGCTTACCTGTGACAGCGCGGAGCTCGCGGAAGGGTATCATACCCCGACTATCCCAGGCTGTGATCTTCTCCCTCAGTTCGTTGATGAGCTTGATTGGGATGGCAAGAACCAGGGCGCGAGACGCTAGATCCAGCTCGAGTTCGATGCCTATCCATCGCACCCGAACGCCTCGATGCCCTTTCTCGAAAGAAATGTTCACTCCCATAACGATGGCGGTGTAGAGCAGCATTGCGATGACCCCAAGACGTCGTTTCCGCGGGCCAACGACACAGGACAACGGGTCATCCATGTAAATCTGAAGCTGCCCGTCTCTGACCAGCATAGCTTGCCAGAGCCTTCCCAACGCCGCTGCGAACCTCCCCATGATCAGTGGAGCTCCCTTGAAACCGAAAAGCATGGCACAAAAGAGCAAGACCTCGTTCTCGTCAAGGCCTGGCGCTAAGCAATTGTTCCACTCCTCACGACGAACCGGGAAATGACAGTAAGCATCTGCCAGATCCGCTCCGATCAACTCGAAGCCTGGGTCGTCCTCGTCCTCTGATTCCGAGTCAACGTCGTCGAGAGGGTCGTGCTCTGCCATTCTTGTGGCACGTAATTCCCAGCAGCTCCTCACCATGGACACAACATCTTGCCCTCGGGGAAGGATGATACGTTCTGGGACGCGTGCTCTCTGGTTTCCTCCAGAACGTAGTAAATCTATAATGATTCGTCTCTTCACCACGCCTGGCTCCTTGTCTTTCACGATGAGGGCTAGCTTTGACAGCGTTCCTGTTTCAAATCGCTCTTCAGCCACTGCGCGAGGCATGACTCGGCAGAAGCCTTTGTCCAGATATCGCCCGAGCTCTTCCGATGCACCCGCCAAGTCCGAGTACACTGACGTGTAGTTCTTGACCTCGGCGCTCCAATCCAACATCGGTGCATCTGGCGAGGCATCGTCTTCAGGCACGGTGGAAACACGCCGTTGCTTTTGGGTATCTCCACGGCCATGCCCAAAGGAGCACCACGCCGCGCCCAATCGCCGATGGATTGCTCCGGATCACCTGACATGCGGGCCCACGCTTCCCACAGCTCAGGCTCCAGCGGTGACTTGAACTCGAACTTTTCTCTGAGTTGTGGCGCGGAGTTGCTGTTGGCTTTGAGGAGAGTCTTGAGGTCTCTCCTCCAAGCCATTGTGATCTCGTCGTCCGGCTTGCATTCCGGCGAACCGTAGGCCCTGGCCAAATTCAGAGCTTGAGGATGTCTAAGCGCGAACCTCCTCCACAACCTGGCGATGTCTCGCCCTACTTCTGCGACTTTGCTAAGCCGCCTTACTGCTTTCCAAGGGTTGCGCACGCCACCGAGACTCCTCTCATTCTCCACCTCTCGAAGGAGCTTCTTTGAGATCTTCATGTCCGGTTTCACGTCTTCATCTCGCTGAACCGCGCTCCAGGCCCTCTTCAGCAACGGACGTCCCCGGACCTCCTGGCGATTTTGCTGTTTTTCCTTGGCCTCTAGCCACTTACGTTGAAGGTCGTTCACTTCCCCCTCCTTGGTCAAGAGCTTGAATCGCCACCACTCCAACTGCAAAGTAGACTTCCAGGATTTGACCAGCAACTCGGCGTACGCTTCACACAGCGCTTCCGGGTAGCGGGCTGCCGCCTGTGTCAAATTCTTGCCGACCAGGTTCTGATGTCGGAAACCGGTAGGGCAGCTACATCTGGCCCTCAAGGCTTCCAGCCCGTCTAGACGTCCCCCAAAAATCGCTGGCTTAAACCACCGGAGCTTCTCCTTCTGCTGGTAGGCGCAGGTGTTGAACTCCGCAAGGATCGCGCCGAACGAATCCAAGAACACTCTGACCTCCGGCAAGGCCCACATCGGACCGTCCGGTCCATGATCAGACCCTGGCGGATTTTCCAAGGTACTTGCTTCTGGAACTTTGCGTCGCCTCTGCGATTGAATACTTTTCCCAAGGATCGTCACAGTCCTGGTCGCCAGCAACGTGCCTTCGTCCGCCTGGCGCTGAGCGACCGCATCATTACTGGACAAGCCGTAAATCTCCTCACGCGACCGGACGGGAGCGGGGCCAGATACTTGTGGATTCCATCTGGCTTTCGAAAACGATCCGCATGGAGGACCCCCATGGCCTCCATCAAATCCACCATTCTGCGCCTCCGCGACCAAGTCCAGAAAAGGATGATCGCGTAGAAGGTCTTCCGGAGCGTCTCCGTTCAGCTCGACCGACCTGATGTTCACGCGTAATCCCTCAGCCGCTGCTGCTTTCTTGATCGCCGTGCCCAGCACGTCGGTTGGTCCTGCGAACAAGTGCAGAAAGTTGAAGCATCGCGAAGCCCTGAAACCACCGAAGTCACTCGCTGCCTTCAGCACGCTCAGGACTCGTTCTGGTATTTCCGGAGCTGCATCATCAGAAGAAGACCCGACACTACCGCTCGACACTGCTGCTACCCCGGTGTTCTCTGCCATGCCGAGACTGCATCACCGGAGGGGTCGAACGTACGGGGTGCAAGCATGCTTCTCAGCACTGTTTCATCAGAATCAAAAGTGTTTTATTTTCTTTTTGCAACTCGAAGGAAAAAAAAAGCGCAAACGATCAGCGGCTGGGGCAATCAGAGTTCCTATGTGCAGGGGACAAACAGATCTGGCATTTGTGGGCACGTTTGACCTTCCCGCGGCATTCACCGCCCGGAGGCACATCCGCGCACACGCCGACTCCAGTGGACCAACTAAAGCACAACTGATTCCCCGCCTGGTCCTTCGACTTCCCTTTGCTGCTGCCCTTCGCACCGTCGCTCTTCGGGACCTCCGCTTTTTGAGGCCCTGCACGAAGACGAGCAAGCTCATCACGGTCCTCTAACAGCCTCCTCTTCTTGGCCTGTCTCTTGTCCCTGTTCGCCTGCTTCTTGCGGCTGGCCCACTCGGGATGTGGTTGCGGAGGAGGGTCGATGCCATCGACGAATCCAGGGAGATGTGTTGCAGCGATGAGCTCAGAAGCCGCCTTTGGTGCCCCCTTTCCGCCCATCGCTGTCCAAGCCACAGCCGGGTGTCGCACTTGTTCCGACCAATACTTCTCGTCCTCAACGAGCGCTCGCCAGCAAGCGGTCCATGGAGCTTTCTTGTCCCAATCCGCCGGCATCGACTTGCCCTGCGCCTCGTCCAGCAACATGCCTCGCCTAATCTTTTCGAGCTTCTCTGCCCGTGCCTTGTCCTCAGCTTGGCAGATGAGTCCCCAAGCCTGTGGCCACTGCACCACCAAGCGCTCGATCAACTTCTCGTAGGAGAGCATGACCGCCAAAGACAGGATCCCCAGCATTAAAGCCGCCACCTTGAACACTCTCCAGGAACTCAGCCATTCCCGAAAGTTCTGCGGCCCAGGCATCTCACGCATGAGGTAAGAACCGTCGCCTAGCGGGTGATAAACTCTGAACTTCTGCGTCTTAAGCGCCCTCCGCCCAAAAGGGACCCACACGGCAAAGTCCACATACGGCGCTTGATCTAAGATCAGGGTCCTCTTATGCAATCCGGCAAGTTGCGCTTCTGTCGGTTCTTCTTCTTCCTCCGGAGCAGCACCCATTGCCAGGGTGTATCGCTGAAGCCAAGTCTGCACTGTCGCATGGTCAGGGGGTAACAGCTCACTCTCGTCGGTCTGGTCGACGAGCGAAGCCATTTTGAGGACACTTTCCTTGACAGCTGGGGGGGCGGCGGCCTTCGGAAGAGCACTCGACGCCCCACTGTCTCAGGGATCAACATCCTGAAAATCCGCCCCCGCATTCCCGGCCTTGAGCCACGTCATGAATCTCGCGGCACGCCATAGCAGCCCCAAATGGGCGGCATCGAGTAAAGACATGGGTTGATTGCCTGGAAGAATTGCTGCAGCAATGGCACTGCAGATAGCTGTTTTGGAAAGAGCTGCCAATGGTCGTGGGTTGTCGTGAGGATCGCCCATCACCGACACTAAGGCGTTGAACAAGTCGGTCCGAATCCGAAGCAGAGCTATCAGATCTGACAATGTGTTCAGTGGTTGCAACTCTGCTGCCGAAGGCAGCGCCATGCCGCCCGCGTGCCGAATGGGATGAAAATTTCAGCACTCTGAGGTGCTTAGCTGTCATCCGAAACAGCTTCAGCACTCAAAGTCTTTGCCGATTGGATTCAATCGTATTGAACCCTCCCTCCGCCCAAGCTTTGTGNCTGTCATCCGAAACAGCTTCAGCACTCAAAGTCTTTGCCGATTGGATTCAATCGTATTGAACCCTCCCTCCGCCCAAGCTTTGTGCTTGCATGCCTCTCCTACACTTCGTTGCGGATTATGTATATCTTCTTGTATTTCCCGGTGCCCCGTCTGGCCTCTGGAAGAAGCTCCCCCTTTGCTAAGGCCTTAGGACTAGGACGAGAACATGCGAATCATCCGATTAGAAGGCCTAAAAGAAAGCACGATTTCACGTCTGTGCCACGGACAGATGCACCCGCTCGGCGCCAGCCGGCAACCTGCACAGAGCTCAATGCACAAATCCCCACAACAGATCGCAGCACAAACAGTTCAACCCCTCAGCTTGCGGCGAGTGCAGCGAAACTTCTTGGCATGGCGAAGACTGAGAACCTACAGGGGCACGATGGTAATCAGGAAAATTGCTCACTTGTCACTTCCACGTCCACAGTAGTCTGCTGAGATGGAAACTGATTGCTGACGAAGGCATCTTCTGTTTCATTTGGCCTTCACCCGCGCAAATCACCCAGTGGTCGCGGATGGAAAACTTTACGACGACCTTAAAGATTAGAGCTTTACATAACATGATAATAATGTCTCTCAAAGCGGAGTCCTCCACTCAGTGGTGTCGACGACCTCAGAGTTCCAAGCCGGGAGTGGCTGGACCTCATGGAAGCAGCATCACGAGAACTGTAGCCCAACTGCAGGATGTCTAAGACGGGGATGTCAGTCAAACTCGATGCTTGGCTGCACAGTCTTCCGATCTGATGCTTAGCGAGCCGCATACTGGTCGCGCAAAGCCTTCCACTGAGCGTCCACCTGGACGAACTGAAGGAACGCACCGAAACAGAGCAGCTAAGCCAGGCACCTCTGATACATCGGGAGGCTCAATCGGCGAGAGGGGCTCGCCTGCGAACTGCTGTGCATTTGCCTAAATCTTGTCGCATTTCATGAAACTCCCACAGCCCCGTCAAGTCCTGAGTACCAAACGTGGTTTGTATGCAGTAACCAATTCCGGCTGAACAGGTTCGTTCTGTTTCTTCTTGTCCTGTCGGCATCCATGTCACTATAAGACACTATCATCTTCAGGTGAAGACAAGATTGCGCGCGAGTGCCTTCTTGGGAGCCATTCGTTGAGAGCTCAAGCCTGGGCAAGAGCGCAAGGCTCTGTCGGCCAGGACTTGCCTCCATGTCTTTGGGCTTCGGCAGGATTCATGGGGCCGACATATCCGCAACCACACGAATGTTATCTGATATGCAGAGCTGGCTGGTGTTTAAGGCACAACTTCTGGTGCCTTCGGTTGCAAAGACGTCATGTACACCTGGCTAAGGTGCCTGTCCAACGATGAGATGTGCTGGGCCTGTGCCGAAAGAGGAAGCTACGACGTGATCAGAATATCGAGTGCGCACTGGCACAAGCACCACGGTAGCAGTTTTCACTTTTTGGAGATGCTCCTGATGGAAATGCCGGTGCATGCGAAGCGACAAATGCTCGATGAGCAGGGAATATTACAGAAATCAGAACCATGCAGCAAGGCAATCGCGCATGTCGCTCGCACCGTAGAGTGAGACCAAAAGAGTCTGTGGGATGCAACGAGTCCTAGCACCTATGCGACCAACTTCTGTCAGGTTTAGGGTTCTGGCATCAGCTTTGCCGACGACCTTTCTGACGATGACTCCAACCGTTACATACAAACAACTGCGACCGAAAAACGCTGCAATCAAAGGCAGCCTGCACACTGGGCAACTGCCGCACAGTGGCGCGAGACCCTTTTCAGTTTATGTCACCGCTACTCAATCGCACGCGCGAAGGTCAGAGCCGGACACAGGATCACTCTTCAGGGGGCTTGGCCTGGAATGTCTCTACAGATGCCCAACTTGCGCAGCTGCACTTCCCACCAATGCATCGAAGAACTACAACAGTCTCGCGACAGCCAATCACACGTCTTTTTCGCGGCCTTCTGTCCGCTGGGATTGGACGTCTCCAAGTTTTCCAGCACAACCTTGTCCAAGATCCAAGACACATGGCAAAAGATAAAAAAGACAGGCAGCCACAATCGGCAAGATGCCTAATCCTGCACGATCTACGTATGCGAAATCCGCTCGGCATGACAGAATCACTGGCTACTGGCAGATCAGCTTGTGATGAGCCAACCTAGGGGAAGCATCTCATGCACGATACTGTGTGCATGTGCGTTTGTTTGCGCGTGCTGCTCCTCGGATTCCACACAAAGCAAGCCAAAAGCTTGCACAAACTGGCCCAAACTCGGCCAAATGGTCAGGGTCTTGATGTACAGAAAAGATACAGCGGTAATACAGCGGCATGACCTCATCTTGAAATCGACACTGAAGCTCGTGCCTTGTGCGCTGCGGCTATTCGATCTTGCAGGTAGGGTGAGCCTGGACACTCCTTGCACATTGTGGCAAATGGACTCATGCGATCCACACACACAAGCATATGCATCTTCACGGAATTCCTCCGAAGGAGCGTTCAAGGAGTGCAATGTCTGGAAGCGCTCCTGGAATCGTGGACTCCGGCGTCGAAGTCTAAGCGAAAAAAGCAACTGAATAGTCCAATAACATTGTATGGGCTTGTTTTGGCCACGTGCTAGAAGCAGGATGATCGTGTGCCGATGACAAGTCTCTGCGACAACCCCTGATATGATGGCAGAGGAGATCTCTGAGAGTCTTGCCTGTGAGTGAATATGTCACTGTCGGAAAAAACTCCGGTCACGCCCATTTTTAAGAACATTAGAATAAGCTCTACGTTGAGGTTGCCTCGATCTTTGAACGGCTTGTTACACCATCTGCATCCAAGACCTCCGGGCCGGCAAGTGGTTGAGAAAGTTCACCAGAGCAAACCAGCAATTCAACCGGGCCTTTTTTGCCTCATCCAAGGACATTCGCCTCCTGGCAATCTTCTGTGCTGCGGCCGCGGCAGCTCCTCGTCCAGCTGCTGCTTCCTGCGAAACTGTGGCTCCGGCTGATAGGGCTTGACGGCTTGACGCATCCAATTATCAGTTCTCACACGAACCCGGCCTTGTATGCTTCCAGTACCTGTTCAAATTTAGCAGATGGGTACGACTTCCCAGTCCGCGCCAGCGACATCACTATACGGGCACTGCCCGTCCGATTGCTCCACCAGCAACCATTCCAATCCGAGCCTGGGCGATAGATCGTGTCCAGACCTTGCCTGCGTGTCCTCGTTCCAACGAACCGAGCAACGAGAATTCTGACGAAAGGGCCAAAAGCCATCGTAATGGATCCGACAATGAGTTTATTGTCATGCACTGAATGCATCCGAACTTTCAAGTCACACACTTTGTTGCTTTCAGACAATCGGCTGGTTCTGCCTTCTTGACGATGCCAAGCTTGATCCGGACCCACGACATGCAAACAACACCCCCTCATGAAACACTGCATCAGTGGATTACCCGGAAAACTGCACTCCTGCATGCAAGAGCAAAAACAAAACCGGCACAATTTCCCGAAGAACATTCCAGCACTGATGCATGCAGTACAAACGCCAAAACAGTTGCAAGACTTTGGTCTCTTGCCGAAACTGGAAGCTCGAACTGGCAGCAGCTCAGCCTTTACACCCGCCAATTGCATGAACAGCAGGATTCCAACGTACGCGAAGCGCACACATCACGTGACGGAAGTAACACGTACTGTTTAGCCAACTGTCCACCTTTTTCAGCAGTTGCACCGGAAAAGCGCTCGCAACCTGGGGATAGAAGGGTTCAATAAGTTCACAAGCACGACGCGCAAAAAAAAAAAACTTACGAATATCGCCGGGCAACAAGGAAACACGCGACTCTTTTCGACAGCGCAAAAAACAGCTGTCTTCGCTGCTGAAGGTTGAAAACGGAGAAACCAGATCCAAGCAAAAACCAGGAAAAACATTCTTTTTTCACGGACGTAAAGCGAAAAACGACATCAAATCTTATCGCTTTCCTTGACCGGCGTGTTTGTTGGATGGTCTGAAAAGCGTGTTTCTGGTGGCAATGCCGTGAAATTTGACAAACATGAACTCCTTGTTGAAGCTTTTCTTCTGCTGACGCGGTATGTGCGTGTGTATCTGCAAACAACAGTTGTGTACATCTCCAAAAACAACAATGTGTTCATGTCTCCATTGTTACTCAACGGTACGTCTGTGTGTATGTGTGTCTGCTTCAAAGCAGATTGCACTGCTCCATCATTCAGCATTTTCGGACAACGGGCTTTGCCACCCTGGGGAGACCTGAAGCATGAGCGCAAAATTCTATGCCGGCCTCCAACATGTTGGTTGCCCACATTGCTATTGCTACTATCGTTTCTCAATTGCGAAATCGATCATGGTGTTGGTAGATCAAAAACTTGGGCTCCGGAATGAGATTTCTAATTCAACATTTTTCGTTTGTATTGCGCAGTTACTTTGTTTTCACCTGTTGTACAGCGGCAACTTGCAATCTCCACTTCTGTTGCGGCAAATCCTTTGGAATCATAAAACTTGCACTTTTCATCGTATGTGTGAACACGCCTTTTCGAGGATTCCGGTATGCTCGTTGGAGCTTCTACATGAGCTGTCTTGCGAAGGCTCTCTTAGATCCATATTTCAAAACTACGTTGTGTTACGGTGCAGTCTCTGGCTGTTTCGTTCATGGTGCAAGTCCTTCTTCCCGGATCCGGCGAAACTCGCTCCGAAACGTGGCCAAGGAGGCTAGAGCTGGCTTTTAGAATTGCCCGAAAGCGCGCAAAGTCCATGCAAAATCTTCTGGGCCATAGTGTGGTGGCGGAGTCATTAAAACACAACAGAGCAAAAGAAGAAAAAGAAGGGAAAAAAGCCCAATTTTTTTTTTGAATTAAACCACGCGTTTCTTTCATCTTTTCAGTCACTTGTGTTGAATTAATAATTAAAATTTAGGTCTTTTTGGTGGTTGTGAAGCCCCAACTGCAAGTCTTGATCCCACTGCCGGCAAATGCAAATCAAATCCCTGGCACAAAAGAAATGATTGTCAGCACTAGGCGCATGACCCAAAGCACTCAGTCCACGACATTTTATCGCTTACGAATCGCTCGAGCTCTCCGCCGACGACGAAGTCCCGTTGGCCGTGCTCGAAGAGAGGTCCTCAGACCCAGAGCGACCCGCCTGTGCAGACGATCCCGGATCAGCCTTGAAGCAGTGTTTACACTGCCAGTCATAAGATACACCCTCGAGAGACTCGAAGAACTCGCAATTGGCCACCGACTCTGGGGAAGTCCCGCAGCCGCCTACCCGATGTAAGCGACGTAGCCTCCTCTTTCCCAAGACCGACACAAAGAATTTGTAGGAACTCTTTGGCTCCTCGGCCCGCTTGGGCAAGCTGAACTCAGTGACNGTCCCGCAGCCGCCTACCCGATGTAAGCGACGTAGCCTCCTCTTTCCCAAGACCGACACAAAGAATTTGTAGGAACTCTTTGGCTCCTCGGCCCGCTTGGGCAAGCTGAACTCAGTGACGCCTTCAGGGGCCGGCCATCTGCGCCCAAGAGAGCAACCCGAAAGTCAGCCCATCCCTCCAAAGGTTGAGGCTGCGGACCAAGCGAACTCGAAGAGGAGGCCTGAGCAAGCTGCCCCTGGACAGCTCTAGCCTTCAAGACGCGGTCTGCTCCCTGTGAAGCTTCGGCGCAAACTTTCTCAAGAATCTCACATGCACTGAGCCNTGCCCCTGGACAGCTCTAGCCTTCAAGACGCGGTCTGCTCCCTGTGAAGCTTCGGCGCAAACTTTCTCAAGAATCTCACATGCACTGAGCCACTCTGCAGAGCCCATGTTCAAACCCAGTGACTCCACAAAAGATGCGACATCATCTTTATCCGAAAAGAGATTTGTCAGGATCTCGGGAGAGGGCCGACGCAGGTCCTGATCCAGAGCCTTCCTTACGCACTCAGGCAGGTCAGACCAAGACAGCTCTGGCTCAAGTGAAGTTTCCTGAGCCTGATCATCCATCGCGCATGACGATCACTCCGGACCCTACATCAAAAGAGTCCCCCCTCTCCCCTTNACTCAGGCAGGTCAGACCAAGACAGCTCTGGCTCAAGTGAAGTTTCCTGAGCCTGATCATCCATCGCGCATGACGATCACTCCGGACCCTACATCAAAAGAGTCCCCCCTCTCCCCTTTTGGCTCCGCAGAGCATCGAGCCCAAAGGGTTCGAATGATCGAATATTGTCAACGATTCCCAAAGGGAAATCAATCAAGCGAAACGTAATACATGCAAGCGCAAAAGCACTCTAACCTGAAACAATGTTCAGGAAAGAAATCAAATAAAGGCTCGTAGAGCCCTAGAAAACATTTTCGGTAAATGCACACGAAAATGTAAAATGGGTTATGTTTTAAATCTCATTCCGATGGACACGTCCACCCCACCTGCAACAATGACTGGAAAACAGGGCCATCTTGTGCAACCTGCTCCGCATGATCAGCCACACAGGTGGCAGTGCCGACTCTTCCAGCCTCCGGAACAAGCTGAGCATTAAAATCACCCATAACACACAGCAAATTCCTATTGGGCATCAGGCCCACTGCCTTTTCAAGCGCATTCCAGAATTTGGCTCTGCGATCCAGCAGCTGCTGCTTCGATCCTCCACGAGTGGTCCAGGGCAGCTGATAGCAGTTGAAAATGTCAGCATGGACGCCTGCAACTGGGAATCGGACCTGCAGCATACGGCCCNAGCAGCTGCTGCTTCGATCCTCCACGAGTGGTCCAGGGCAGCTGATAGCAGTTGAAAATGTCAGCATGGACGCCTGCAACTGGGAATCGGACCTGCAGCATACGGCCCGGCAAATGCGAAATGGTACGGATGTCCTCTGATGAAGCAAGCTTGCGTGAAATGAGGGTTAACACGCCTGCGTATGTGTGTTTGGGATCATGATCATGCACACAAATCCAGTGCTGCGTGAGCCACTCACTATCATGCTTCCAATGCGTTTCCTGCAAGCAAACAACATTGATGTGCGGCGCGCGCTCCTGCAGATACAGGAGAAGTTCATCGAGGAGACCCGTCGATAAGCCGCCACAGTTCCANTTTCCTGCAAGCAAACAACATTGATGTGCGGCGCGCGCTCCTGCAGATACAGGAGAAGTTCATCGAGGAGACCCGTCGATAAGCCGCCACAGTTCCATGTGAGCACATGTAGGCGCGCATCTGACGCGCCGCAACTTACAGCCTGAGCCGCAGAACCCCGCGGCGCTGCACGTGACCTCGAGTGACCTGAGGCCTGGGGAATCCTTCTGAGAGGCACAGCACGGAGATCACCAGCTGTAAGCCATCTCCCTCGGTACCAAGTGACTGCTCTGTGCGCGTGCACACGCGCGTCGGAAGGAACGCTTACCTGCGCCCGAGTTTGCAGCACCATGCACAGTGAGCGGGTACCCATAATGCTTCGCTGCACCGCCCTGAGCGGCCTGATGAAAGTGAATATGTGCAGCTTCAGCTGCCCCTATGGGAGAAGCAGCAACCCTCACACCTGTGACAGGAGAAAACTGTAAGAAGAAGGTCAGTAAAATCATAAGCATGCGCCCAAAGGAAAAGATCCGCG
>BGNK01002637.1:70553-84011 GCA_003297005.1 Symbiodinium sp. clade A Y106
TTGCTGGAGCACCTCGAGGTTCGTAGCCGAGAGTCCAAGCCGTCGGCACCTTTCAGCAAACTCAGCCGCACTCTCCAAAGCCGAAGAAGCCATGGTACTACTTTATACACACGCAAGCTGTCAGTCTGCTAAAGGTTTGCCCTGCATCATGTAAGCCTACCTCATGATGAACATGCCCTACCTCCAGCCGGTCTTGAAAAGAACTTCGGCGAACAGAGGANTTTATACACACGCAAGCTGTCAGTCTGCTAAAGGTTTGCCCTGCATCATGTAAGCCTACCTCATGATGAACATGCCCTACCTCCAGCCGGTCTTGAAAAGAACTTCGGCGAACAGAGGACACACATGAAGCGATGACTAACGGCAGCTGGCATCAAACGACCCTACGGAGCACTCAGCAACAGGTCATGCCAGCAACACCCGTCAACGCTTCGCACACTGAACTCTTTTCACAGATTCTGGTAGCCCTCAGAGTTCGCATGATCTCTAGCCTCCAAGGCTCGAAAGCATTGTATACAACACGCAGGGTCTTCCCCTAAGAGGCTACCTTGTTTAAAAGGTTTGTAGTTTTCGCTGAGGAAACGGCCACACAGCAGAGATGAAGAGTCCCGTTTGACATGCGTTATGCCCGACACCAGATGCACGGCACAGTCGGACCATGGGACACCTCGAAAAACTTCTCGCTCAGAAGGCTCAGCTGGTGGCTCCAGCTCTGCGTCAAGGTCCACTGANTTGACATGCGTTATGCCCGACACCAGATGCACGGCACAGTCGGACCATGGGACACCTCGAAAAACTTCTCGCTCAGAAGGCTCAGCTGGTGGCTCCAGCTCTGCGTCAAGGTCCACTGACGCATGATCGGAGTCATCCGACTCCACTTCATCACCTTCCTGGTCGGGGACACCTTTAGCTGTTGAGACTTCCCCTGCTGGCAAGATGGGGCGGCCTTCGCCCAACGCCTGCGCCATGGCGGCCACACTCGCTGCTCCAGGTAAGTCGGGTTTGAAGAGTCCATGCTGTGTGGTATCAAAGACAGCTAACACCTTGGCATACAACTTAAGGTAGTACTCCCGACTATAGGTAAGTGGCGACTTGCTTGAAGGGTCTAGGTGATGCCCTAGCGCTCGCTGCTCTTGCTCCGCGAAGTGAACAAGCGAGCTCCTTCCGCACCAGGTAAGCACGGTGGTTTTCATGCTGTGGCTCCCATATCCCACGAC
Source organism: Symbiodinium sp. clade A Y106 (assembly GCA_003297005.1). NCBI lineage: Eukaryota > Dinophyceae > Suessiales > Symbiodiniaceae > Symbiodinium > Symbiodinium sp. clade A. Next base: position 71,771 of record BGNK01002637.1, read on the forward strand.
CTCGTCTGGGTGACAACCCATTGCGATGAGGGCCTCACGAAGATAGTTCGTAGCTTCAGAGGCCCCCATCTCAAAATCCCCCCACGCGCACTTGCTCTCACTCCACGTGGGAAGGAAGGGGCTGCCCGAGTCAGAAAGGCCCATGGCCCTCCGTGCATCCAACCAAGACTCAGCCCAGGGAACATTGCTAACGCCCATGCCTGAGGCCACGTAGGGTAAGATGCGGGTGCGTGCCTCAGCCGAAACTGCCGTTTTGGATCCAAGGGCCCCTGCCAGGACTAAGACAACCCCGCTCTCAGCATCCACCTCAGTTGTGACTTCTTTAAGGCGCTGGCTGTCGGCCCAACGAGCACACGCGTGAGCACAGAAGATCAGCTGGCCAACCACACAGGCACGGTGATCTTCGTGAAGGGTCACAAACAGAGATGCTCGACGGTCAAGGGGGGTCTCTGAGCCAAAGGGGCCTTGGTGACATGCATAAGTCGGACAAGGCCCAACACCCGGGAGCTCAACACTTCCTCAAGATCGATACACTGCAAGACGGCAACCCCATTCAAGAAGCGAAGAGCTTCNGCCAAAGGGGCCTTGGTGACATGCATAAGTCGGACAAGGCCCAACACCCGGGAGCTCAACACTTCCTCAAGATCGATACACTGCAAGACGGCAACCCCATTCAAGAAGCGAAGAGCTTCCACGCAATGTTGGCCTGAAAGGGCCCCGGCTCCGGACTCCTGCAGGTGCGTGAAGAAGGCAAACATGTCAGCCTCCCCACTGCGAAGAGGCGAGATGCCCCGACAGCGTAAAATCCACTTACCAAACCTATCTAAGGAACCTGCGCGCTTTATAAGAGTTCCGGAGGCACTCTTAGCAAATGCACACGTGAAGGAGTGGGAGAGGGACTCATCATCAGCTAGGTTGGCTGCTTCCTTCGCCACCACGGATCCCAAGAAGGTGGACTCAGGATCATACATGATGAGAGCCCTGAGCCTCTTTATGGCATGCTCCCTCCTATCATCGTCAGGCCTTTCAAGATGAAACCGCCTAAGGCGAACCTTTACCCCTGCCGATGGTACATCCTGCAGTTCAGATGCGAAGGGCAAGTTCTCGGGAGGCAAACGGCAGGCCTCCTCCGAGCCGTAAGCTACTTGCAACCTGCGGTCTAGCACATCCGCAAGCGGGCTGTCCGACGGGTTGAAGATGCTTCGCCAGCCCCCCTGTTCCCACGGCAACAAAGGAAGGCTCTGGCACACTCGCCGAAACTTTGCCTCGTGAGCCAGCTCAGCCCACCTCGCATCCTCGANAGCCTCCCTGTTCCCACGGCAACAAAGGAAGGCTCTGGCACACTCGCCGAAACTTTGCCTCGTGAGCCAGCTCAGCCCACCTCGCATCCTCGAAGGCCCGCTTGGGTACTGAGGCACCCGACGCCGGCAATGGCTGTTCGTCCAGGTCGCTGGCGTCTGCCCAAGGCGGGCGGCACTCCTCTGCAGAAGGAATTGGGAGGATAGGATCCTCTCTGACCGAATCATACCAGATGTCCTCAGGTTCCAAAGAGCGAGCTCCACTAGGCACGCAGTGAAAGGAACTCAAGTCTGACTCCGGGTAATCAAGCTGGGGAGAAGGCTCAGGCAGGGGTGGACCCGGAGTAGGGGCAGGGTCTAGCAACCACCAAAAGTCATCCCCCGACCCTTTAGGCTCAGGCTCACCGGGCTCGACGGCACTGGCATTGGCACTAGGTTCCCCCCCCCTAGAAAACCCTAGGTCAGGCGATGTCATCGAGGTTTCACCTGCGAGGGAAACCGGGGCCAAAGCGCGCGGATGCGCGCCCGGCTCCTCAGCTGCTTGGGATGAGGCCATATTAACGCAGCCAAGTGAAAAGGGCCCGCAGCCGGGCGATGAGCCCTTCAATCCACCTCAGGCGGGATTCCTGATTTTGCTGTCCACGCTCTAGCAAATCCACTCTATCCTCTGCAACGCGGAGCCGGCTCTCAACGAGGTTGAAATCAAGCTGCAGGCGGTGCAGATGCGCGCTGACCAGCTCGAAGCTGGAAGTGGCGCTACTTCCGGAGGAAGAAGCAGAAGCGTGGGAACTCTGATCCATCCGATCCCCTATCAGAGGGGATCTTGCACAGCGGGCTAGCCCCGAGCGTCGAAACAGTTGGAGGCCCGAAACCCGTTGCGGTTAAACGCGGGACCAGAGGCTCACACAGACGAAAAATTTCTTCTCAAGCCTTGAGAGACCATGTCCACAGAGATCGCATTCTGCAGCATGAGAAGAGTGCATAACATGCTGTACAACCTTTAGGGCTGTGTTCTTTAAAAAGACAAACGTCAGGAAAACACCACCACACATTTTAGCAACGCCCAAGGGGCACTAAAATGTGTAAAGACGAGGAAAAACTTTTTATGGACAAAGTGTCGTCGTGGCGCACGAAACTTCCTTCACTGGCTATTAGATCTCGGTCCAGCTGCTGATCCACAAGGCGCGTCGTCACCGTCTCTGCCACAGGAACTACTGAGGCACCCGCAGAACTCCGATCATGCATCGCCGGGCAACGCCCGTTTGTGATATGTCTTTTTAGGTTCTGCCATCCATGGAATTTCTTCAAGCAGAAACGACAAGTAGGCATGCCATTGACACCCATGTCCGCAGCCTGCATCTCACTCACTTCCTCCCGCACCTTCTGATGCAAATCCGCATGCTGGTGGCCAACATGTGTTGTGACAGCAAGCTCAGAGATAAAGTACAAACCACAATGAGGACACGGCACTCCTTCTTGAGCATCTGCCAATCTCTGCAAACGCATGTGCGACCTGGAATCACTTCCCTTGTGCAGCCGCCATTGTTCAGAAGCCCATTCCGCCTGCTGTATCATAGTTTGAGTGATCGCACCCTGATCGAGCGGCGCAGCAAGCTGCACGAGTCGCGCACCTTGTGTACACGCAAGCACAGCAATCATGCAAACAGGGTCATCAACCCCAAGCCTGGCAAAGAGAGCAGTGCTATGCTCACCAGTGATATGCCTGGGCGACACCGCAAGTGCTCGCAGATGTGTGGCAATTAATCCGCGGATAGTAGTGGCACCCGAGGCCGTCACCCCAACACTAGGAAGCGCGTACCGCAGCGCGGACCACACACACGTCCACCACATGCGCAGTCTCCCTGGTAGTGACAGGCGTTTGCGGCTACGCAAGAAAGGCTTCAATCGTGTATAGTTGTTCTTGGCAGCACTGATGCGATGCATGAGCGTGCAGTCCTCAAAGTTGTAATAGGTCGCCATGATCCCCATATATTTGTGCTCCTTGACNGCTTCAATCGTGTATAGTTGTTCTTGGCAGCACTGATGCGATGCATGAGCGTGCAGTCCTCAAAGTTGTAATAGGTCGCCATGATCCCCATATATTTGTGCTCCTTGACAACGGGGAGAAAAATCAGGTCACGTTCCGTTGGGACTTTGATGTACAACCGGTCATGCCCCTCACGATCCTTGCGCTTGAACGTATGCTTGGCCCATGTCATAGAGCATCTTGTGCCTGCAAGCCTCAGCAGTACTACGGTTTTATCCATACTGACCTGGAGACCCTGTTCCTGCAAGTATGTGATGATGGTGCCCATTCTNTAGAGCATCTTGTGCCTGCAAGCCTCAGCAGTACTACGGTTTTATCCATACTGACCTGGAGACCCTGTTCCTGCAAGTATGTGATGATGGTGCCCATTCTACGAAGCGCCTGCTCGAAGGCCCCACAGTCTTGAATGACTTCCTGATGCAGGTAATCATCCGCATACAAATCAAGAGCCGCAATGGAAATGCCTCGAGCAACAAGATCCCGGACCATAGCCCCCGTAACACACGTCCAGATCAGTGGCGACAAAACGCAGCCTTGTCTGATGCCCCGCGTAGGCGTAAGCGTGAAATCCTCTCCTGCGTGAGCAATATGATACGAGGAATCAGTGAGCCATGCCATAATGAGGGAGATGAGGCCTTCGGGAATGTTCGCTTCCTTCAAAGATCGCTCCACAAGCCTGCGGGGGAGGACGTCGAACGCCATGCGCAAATCCAAACTTAAAGCGAGGCCCCCACAAAGGGCCACTCGTCGGTGCCCGTCACGTTGGTTGTGTACCGTATACTTCTGTCCTGCAACCATGTCCCGAACCTGCCGTAGATGTGCACATGCTCGAAGGATAGCCATTTGCCCATCACGATGTTTCAAGTAAGCATACTGGGGTATCAGCCGCATGTACTCATCCACATAGGGCTGAATCGCTTCCTTGACAGTGCGAATGGCTGCCTTTCCTCCCGGGTCCTGCAATGCTAAGGGCCGCACATCACATGCACGACAAAGCGGCTTGCCCGCCTTNCATCCACATAGGGCTGAATCGCTTCCTTGACAGTGCGAATGGCTGCCTTTCCTCCCGGGTCCTGCAATGCTAAGGGCCGCACATCACATGCACGACAAAGCGGCTTGCCCGCCTTCGGGGCTAAAACCATCCAACCATCTTTCCATTGACTGGACACCACTGGCTCCCGCTTACCGCACATGGCCTCAAACGTGGCATGTATATACGGCGCCACAGTGGCAGCACATGCCTTCCATACTAGTGACGGCGCACANGGCTCCCGCTTACCGCACATGGCCTCAAACGTGGCATGTATATACGGCGCCACAGTGGCAGCACATGCCTTCCATACTAGTGACGGCGCACAGCCGTGCGGAACAGCCTTATGTGCAGGTAGCTTGTGCAATGCCTTTTCAATGGCCTCCAACGTGAGGCAGAACGGGATATCCCATGGATTCACAGTGACCTCAGGAGTGCTACAGAAAACTCCCCCAAAGAAGCGCTTAAGTTCAGCCACCTCCTCACGTCCAGACATGCAGATGCCCTTCTCAGTCTTGACCTGAAGCGGCTTATATCGTTGCTTCGGCGCTAGCTTTCGTACAATGGAGTAGAGGCCCCGTGCACTGTGTGCGCGATCTGCCTCTTCAGCCTGGGCCAGGAGTCCATGCACTCGCTGCTTACGCTGCTCACGACTAGCCTCCAGACCCTGAGGATGGATCTCAGCGTGACATCGTGGACCGCCCGCATATCTCGCCAGATGCGCCACATGTTAGCAATAGGTCCCCTCACCAACTGCATGCGGTCTACCTGTGGGTGGTCCCTCACTTGTGACTGCACCGGATGTACCTGCTGACAGGCCTGCAGCAGGCTGTCGGAAATCAAGGAAGCATCATTATCCTTGCTCTTCATCAGCAATTCAAGCCGTTGCGCCACCTCCGGTAGGGTCTGGTCCTGGTTGTGTATGCTCTCAGCAGCGCTTCCTGATTAAAGCAAGGCTTTCGTCTCGAGCCAGTTCGCACAGACCATTGTGTGGATATGCTGCCAATAAGAGCCCGATGGCGTCCGTCCAAGCGCCAGGCCGCCACAGGGAATGCAGTCAGCGGGAGGCAACCTTTCGCAGTACGGTCAGCGTCCGATGCTCGTACGAAGATATAATCAATCAAGGTTCGAGCTGCGCCCATGCTGTACGTGAACGCCTGCTGTTTCGGTCCACGCCAGGTGTTTATAGCACAGAGGTCATGCGACGCTCCAATCTGAAGCATAGCGGAGGAGTCAGTGGCCTGTTGTGCCCCAGGGTTCCGCAACACAATGCCAGTTCCCACATGCCTGTTCTGAGCCGGCAATTGTACATTAAGGTCTCCGCAGACAAACAAGAGATTGCGTCGAGGCAGCCGCCGCAGAACCACATCCAGTTGCTTCCAGATGCCCGCTCGAGCCTCCAGCAGTTGTGCTCTAGGTTTGCGCGCATCCCAGGGGTATTGGTAGATGCCGAGTACGTCAAGTGAGCGGTCTTGCAATTGAAGGCCAAACGGAACGCGCACATGTAGAAGTCGTCCCGGTTTCACCACATCGTATCTGATAAGGTCATGCGGCACTAACTTACCCCTGACCATGATGAGTATGCCCGTGTAGGACTCCGACTCGCAGCCAGAGTGCACGCAACTCCAACCAGATGCCCTCCAGGTAGATTCATGTTTCCAGTGAGTTTCTTGTATGATGACAGCTGATACATGCGCATACTCCGAAGTGTCTAGTAACAGAATCAGCTCGTCGAACATGGCAAGACTCAGGCCTCCTGCATTCCATGTGAGAACATGCAGCCGTGACAGCAGCTGACGTGATCCTGCGCCCGCTCTGTGTGTCCTGCTCGCAGTGCTGGCATGCGGTGCATGCTGCTGCTGGACACGCAGGGTTTGCAAAGAGCGTGCTGTATGCCACCTGCCTCTGTAGTAAGTTCCACCTCGAAGCGATGCCCTGTCACACGCACGCTTGTACGCGCGTTTACGAACAGCTCCTTAATGACCAGAAAAATCTAAAGACCCACTAGGCTTTACACAACCAGGGACCACAGTGTTAGCTTGTCTCAGAAGTTGTTGAGGTCCTGACTGTGCTCCAGACAACGCCGTGGGAACGCTGTCAACTCTCACACCTATGACGGGCAAAATGTTGCTCTGTAGAAAGATCAGCATCAAGAAAAGTCGCCTGAAGCATCGCGGTAAGGTAGTCCCGTCATCCCTGGAATTGAGACCAGGGCAGCTCTGCACTAGCACGCGCTTGCATACGTATCGCGCGCACCTGCTTGCTCCAGAAGTAGTGCCAGGAGCGCGCCTCCAGAGCGGCGCTCTGGGTAAGGTGCTTGCAGCCCCGTTTCGAGACAAACAAGGTTGAGGCGGATGCCTAGAACTGCAGACCGCGAAGGGCCAGGACTCGGACCTAGACGACAGACCAAAGAAGCCCATGCAAGCAATCCAGAAGAGACCAATCCTTGCAACACAAGTGTGGATCACGATATGCAGGCCTCGACGCTTCCACATTGCAGGCACATAGCACCACTCACGACATGTCACGGCAGCTGTCAGAGCTTGAGGAGCATTGTTGCTTGCGACGTTGCTCGCCCTCGTGATCTGTAGCTGAGTCGTAGTCAGAGTCTCGTGCTGCACTGCCGTCTGTATCAAGTTCTGTAAGTNTCAGAGCTTGAGGAGCATTGTTGCTTGCGACGTTGCTCGCCCTCGTGATCTGTAGCTGAGTCGTAGTCAGAGTCTCGTGCTGCACTGCCGTCTGTATCAAGTTCTGTAAGTGTACACGCGTCTTCATCAGCATCGCCGCTGGGGTATGTGCGCATAACATCCGCAAAGAAAGTAACTCGGTCCGCCCTTCGTATGCGATCAAGAACCAACCGGTAAATTTCCGAGTAAAAGGACTCTCTGCAATCGCCCTCCAGCATGAATCTGAAAAACACAAGAGCTCCGAAGGTGTCCTCATCAGCCAGTGTTTCATGCAGCTGTTGCGTGACTTCGCTCCTCTGCGTCTCNAAGGTGTCCTCATCAGCCAGTGTTTCATGCAGCTGTTGCGTGACTTCGCTCCTCTGCGTCTCGCACTCATACTCATGCTGGACAAAATAGAAGTACACTCCTCTGGCAATGACCTCAACAGGCCCAACTCCCCTGTACTGAAGGTAAACAGCCAGTTGTCCATCATCCAACGCCAGAGAAGGCTGTCGTTGCAGAGGCTGCAGCACATCAGATTGCAAGGCCACTCCCCACAGCAGCGCCGGAGTTTCTCGGCTACTCTGCCCATGTCCTGTGAAGGCAGGGATGTCAACATCATCCCCTGCGCTGTTGGTATTTCCCAGCGGATTGTGCTGCAGCGTTTCCACTCCAGGCTGTCGTTGCAGAGGCTGCAGAACATCAGATCGCAAGGCCGCTTCCCGCAGCAGCTCTGGAGTTTCCCGACAGCGCCGCCCTTGACCTGCGTCGGCAGGAATGGCATCATCATCTCCCACGCTGTCTTCATTGTCTGACAAGATGTACTGCAGTGTTTCCGCTTCAGAGTGGCTGTCAGAGTCCTGTGGCCCTCGAAAATCCATGCCAGCTNTTGTCTGACAAGATGTACTGCAGTGTTTCCGCTTCAGAGTGGCTGTCAGAGTCCTGTGGCCCTCGAAAATCCATGCCAGCTGGTAGCAAAGGATCCAGATCAATGGTATCAGCAGTGTAAGCAAGCCCAGTCTCATTAGAGCTATGCGCAGAGCCGGAAAGACTTGGATTTCCTGTGAACACGGCTGCGCAATAGCCTTTGCAGAGAAACAGCTGCTGAAAAAGGCGTGTCGGAGACAAAGGCAAGCCGAGCACGCCTATGGCGATCCCACCTCTATGGCGTGCAACAGGTCAGCCTGCCACACCTTCCTGCACCGACCGGGGGCGCCCAGACGTCGGCCCAAGGAACTGCAAGCTACCCCACCCCAAAAAGCTACAACCAAAACTCGAGCCGAGGTGCTTTAGGCGCAAGCCTTTTTTTGCTTTGCACACGCACCGCTCAGGTAGGACGGCTAGCGACAGTAGGAGCAGGTTTGTCCCGGCCACTCAGTTGGTGGCAATGCATCGCTTAAAATCATCGTGTAGGAGCGCTAGTCCAAAGGAACCACAAAAGCCAAACCACAACAGAACAACGGGGACAACAACGGAAACGGCAAAGCAACCGCAACCACAGCAACAACCACAAAACAACCGAGACCCAGCAACAACAACCACGCGCAACAACAAAACACGAGACGAGAGCGACAACAGACGACGAACGACGACGACGAACGAAACAGGAGGACGACAACAGCACCAACAACNAACAACCACGCGCAACAACAAAACACGAGACGAGAGCGACAACAGACGACGAACGACGACGACGAACGAAACAGGAGGACGACAACAGCACCAACAACAACACACCAACACAGCCCCGAAGAGGGAAGGAGGAAACCCCGAACAAACCCCAAAGCAGCTCCACACGTGACTTCAGCCTATGCACCCTCGACACCGCCTCGCTACGCATAGCTGCAGGCGACCTAGACACCGCGGCGAACCGCAGCATGTCACAACCAGCAAAAGTTTGATTAAACAGTTGATCGGAAATCAGCCACATCGCATCTCGAAGTGATGCATGAAGATTGTGTGTCAGCGAAAAGTCAATCTTTGACCAGCCAAATGAGATAAGCATTCGTTAGCACAGTGTTGAAGTCAGCATCAGCAATGCGAGTCGGGGCATGACCGTCATCAGTGATCACAGCTCTTTCGAGAACACAACGAGGCTCCCCAGGATTCACCGATCCACCCTCGCTCAGAGCTTCACTCAAGAAGGCCCGATAATGGCCTGAGGACATTGTGGTGCCCAAGTGATACACTCCGGCCATGACCTTGTACGAAACACTGTAAGCGTCCCGCTCACTCGCATCCACGAAGCAGGGCATCTGCACATGTGTGGGGAGCATCACGACACATCGATACTTGCGGAAGCAACGTTGTGCATTCTGTCGAAAGCGTCCGAGCTGCAAAACCAACATGTCCGGAGCTGAGCACAAGGCGTGAATGGAATGCTGAAGTTTCCAGGCCTCTATGCAATCCTGCAGCGTGTGGGANACGACACATCGATACTTGCGGAAACGTCGTTGTGCATTCTGGCGAAAGCGTCCGAGCTGCAAAACCAACATGTCCGGAGCTGAGCACATGGCGTGAATGGAATGCTGAAGTTTCCAAGCCTCTATGCAATCCTGCAGCGTGCGGGATCCATCAGGGATCACCATGGTAATTGGAATGTGCAATGGGCCAGTGTCAAGCACACGCAAAGCGGGATCCTCCCGCCGAGATTGCCATTCGCCACACATGAGCTGGCTCCTAAGCTTGGCAAGTGCGTGTGACGCAAAGGCGCCCACGTCGTGTTGCATCTGAGGACGCGACCAGTCAAGAAGTACCGGGAAGTACCGAAGACCATGCGAACACACGCGTGAGCCTGTCCACTGTACCGCCGAGCAATGCATCAACCACACCGCGACCTCGGCCTAATCCCTCATCGCTGTAGGCCCCATCCTGAAGCGCGTTGGCGTGAACCAGGGTCCACAACCAGGACAGCACAAAGGCGTTTTGGTAGCATGAGTTGCCCGTGTTATGCAGAACCAGGGCCAGGACCTGCTCGCGAGCAGCTGCTGCACGCGCTTGGCCAGCGCCGAGCGCTTGAGGGATTCTGGGCGCATCCGAGCTCCAATGAGGAGCCACAACGACGAGTTGGTCAGGGCTGCAAGTGCCTCGTGCGCCTGCATGGGTGCCTGGCCCTTCATGCTCACCTCCAGCTTGAACTCCAACATGTCCCCCGCATACTCCTGAGCCAGCGGCCTCGTTGCATGGAATCGGTGGANTTTGTATGCTCGATCAACATCTCCATGGCCTGCAACGCCTTCCCGTGTGGAAGAGGGCCCATATCGGGGCACGGGATATCTTTCTGCTGCTCCACACTCCAAATTAGTGGCTGCCACATGGGTTCTCGCTGATCTTGCTTTGTGACCCACCCCAGCTGAATCAGGGATTGAAGCTTTGTCTCCTGCTCGATCCATGAAGGATTTGGCCCTGGCCTGAAGTTCCAGAATCATCCCCTTGAACAGAGCGATCCGCTTTGCACACTCCGTCTGCTTGGCAGCCTGAAGGGCTTCCCACCTGACCGATAAGTCGTGCAGGGTCCTCAGGATGCTCTATTCGCCCTTTGTTTTGAACAGCATCATGTAAGCCCGGTCCAGCCTCAGCACGTTGATGGCGTCCTCGAACCTCAGACAGAGCTGGGCCATCATGGGAACCAGCTGCTCCTCCAGCTGCGTGTCCTCGTGAGAAGAATGCGCTGAGTCCTCTCTGGGTCTTTTGTCCTGCGCTTTCCCCTTGCCTCGTCCGTTGCCCTTGGGTTGATGTCGCTGAAACTTGGGTGGCCTTTCCTGGGTCCCCGCCTTCTTGGACCTGTCGCTGGATGCTTGTGGCGTTGCCGGGGGGCGCGTCATGCCTGCTCCCTCCCGCGTCTTGTTCGCCACCGGAAGCACATCCCCGAAGAGTGAGGCGAGCTGATCCGCTGAGAGTTCCGCCATAATGGCGACACGAGAAAGCAACCTGATACAGGACAGGACNATCCGCTGAGAGTTCCGCCATAATGGCGACACGAGAAAGCAACCTGATACAGGACAGGACAGCTGGTGGCATGGCGTTTCTTTTTCGTGACAGTATGGCCACAGAATTCGCAAGGATCCGACACCGCGCCTGTAAGCCCACTGCAGTCAGCGGTGGCGTGCTCGTGGAGTGCTTGGTATTCCGCTGTATGTGTAATCTTGTGATGCAACTTAATGTGACGCCAATCAGAGAACCACTGCCTGCAAAGGCAACAGTGTTGCGTCAACTCCTTCTTGAGATCGGGCTGCGAAGCAAGCGACGAAAGAATGCCACGTGTACCCTCTGATATCCAAGCTTGGAGCAAGTCCACTCGCTGTGCAATTGGTTTCGGCTCAGCTGGTGACTCCGAGGATTGTGCGGGCTCCTCCCCGGTGACACTTCCCCGTCTGGACGGAACCGTGGATAATACAGCTTACACGCGCAAAAGAGTGTGCATGTGATGAAAAGCTTTGCCACACCCCCTACACACAGGCATGCCGTCCACGCAAAAAGCTTCACGCCTAATTTGGCTAGTGTCCACAACAGGAGCGCCTACTGCTTCCGGGTGTTTACGTGAGCGGTGCTTACGCATCGAACTCTCATTGTCAAAGTAGATGCCACATACAGTACAGGCAACACCCTGGGTTGCAGCCACGCGCTCCAGCCTACCCAAACAGGCCGCAGCGGAAATGAGCTGATCTCTTGCCCATTCTGCCTGAGTGTGCAGGTCCGGTCTCTGCATGAGATCGTCGATGGTAGCACGAACAAACTCGAGGCGACGACCCAAACCATCAACCGCCTGAAGAAGCAATGCTTTGGGACCTGGCAAGCCCAACATGGCGTATACCTCCTCATTCGTAGTGTGTGTGATATGCCTCGGGGAGCGCTCAATGGCTCTCAACTGTGTGTGGACAAGGCCACAAACCTGCGTAAGGAGAAACCCAGAGCAACCGCAACAAGTCCAGCCATACATGAGCGTGGACCAAACGCACGCCTGCCAAATTCGAGCGCGGCGCTTCATGCTGAGGCATCTAGAAGAAGTGTCGTGCGACGCGTTGGATCTCTTAACCCAGAAGCGACGAAGCATTCTGTGTCGCACAGTCAAGGATTCAAAGTCCCGTAAGGAGATGACGCACCCGAGGTACACATGTGATGTTTTGACAGGAATACGAATAGGTTTCTCAGCAAGGAAACACAGGTAAGTTCCCTGCGTGGTTTTGCAAAGATGTTGCTT
>BGNK01002638.1:0-11590 GCA_003297005.1 Symbiodinium sp. clade A Y106
TCCCTCCCCGCCTCTATCCTCACCGGCAACCTGTGAGGGCACCTTGCAGGTCGTCGCTAGCTGTGTGGTCGTCGCGTCGTCGTCGTTGCAGCCCGCAAAACAATCTTTTCGAAGTACTAATAGTACTTCGACGGCTGAGAAAACCACGACAATGCACGGCTCTCACAACAAAGTTCAGGACACACGACCAGGATCCAAACCTACAACACTCAACTCCAAGCTCAACGTTTGCAGCACTCGCACACGANACGACCAGGATCCAAACCTACAACACTCAACTCCAAGCTCAACGTTTGCAGCACTCGCACACGAGCGTGCCTCATAATATAGACAGAACCAAATACATACCTACATATATATATATACATACACATTATATATACACATGTACACATGCATACATTCATATATGAATATATGATGGACCTTGTCGCGCCCCTTGTCGCGCCAGCCTTGTCGCAAAAACCCGCTTTTGTTACATACTTNGCATGAAACATGATCGCTAAGTAACATTCTCTAAGTAACATGTGCTCGTTAAGAAACATGTTTGGCCTGCTCCTGCAACAGAATTTTCGAAACAATATGGCAAATAACCTGCGGTTATTGTTGTAAATAGACTCCAGTTTCCAAGGTTATTCTATCAAATAGACTCCAGTTTCCAAGGTTATTCTATCAAATAGACTTTATCCTATTTTCTAAATAAACTATTTTTAAGGTTATTCGGAATAGGATAATAGTCAGAAGATAACCTACAAACCCCAAACAGACTAATAGTCAGGAAATAACCTAACCGGGTCTTAGAGGTTAAGCGGCTTAGGGTTTAGCAAGGTCTTGGCCTTACGCAAAACTGGCATCTGTTTTGTCGCAACACGCTGCTGGGGCGTTTTGATTATTGGCATGGCGCCGGAACGGATGCAAGCTTAACCTTTCATGACTCATGATATTTCCTGTACAGCATTGTTCCACTCTGCTNGCATGGCGCCGGAACGGATGCAAGCTTAACCTTTCATGACTCATGATATTTCCTGTACAGCATTGTTCCACTCTGCTAGTCTTAGTTAAGGACTGGATGGGCAAGTGGTGGGCTGAGCAGCACTCGCACACGAGCGTGCCTCATAATATAGACAGAACCAAATACATACCTACATATATATATATATACACATTATATATACACATGTACACATGCATAGTAAGTATATACTTATTATGATGGACCTTGTCGCGCCCCTTGTCGCGCCAGCCTTGTCGCAAAAACCCGCTTTTGTTACATACTTTGTCGCGCGAGGGGCGCCCCGGCCCTGTTACATAGCAGAAGGTTTTGACTCACTGCCATATGAATCCTACTACTTTGGGAGTTCTAGGCCCAGGATTTCTTAATCAGGTTCCTGCATTAGATCTTATAGGGTGCACCTAGGTTTAGGACCCGAGATCTGAGCCGGAAAACGCTGACGAGCCCGCGGCGCACGCGCTGGGCAAAGGCTCTGTGGCACTGGGCCGCTTCTGCGCGCAGGGTCCTCTGGCGAACCCGGGGACCGCCGGAGGAAATTCCCGCAACTTCGGGTTTAGGGTTTAAGGTTTAGGTGTTTAGGGTTTAGGGTTTAGGGTTTAGGGTTAGGGTTTAAGGTTTAGGGTTTAGGGTTAGGGTTTAAGGTCTAGGTGTTTCAGAAGCTCCCTAAATGCAAACCCCAAGGTCCGCTAATCGACCCCAGGAGGGTTTCTTCCTTAGCCTTAGCCTTCGAGCTCTGGCAGGAGTCCTCCCCTTGTAGGTGTGATGCCAAAAGCAACCCTGAAACCGAAACCCCAAACCCCAAACCCCTAAAGCCTACTTATATCACATGAACCTCACGAGACTCAGCCTCACACCCTTGAAACCGCAATCCCCGAAGCCAAAAACCCTAAAGCCTAAGCCGCGTCAACCCCAATCACCCCTAAAAACTCCTTAGTGCAACCCCAAACCCCACCTAACCTCTCGACCCTGAACCCCAGGCAGTACATCCCCAAAGTAGACCTAAACCCCAAAACCAAAGAGCCTTCATGCACCCCGAGCCCTTGAACCCTGACCGTCAGGGTCAAAGTAGTCCTTGTTTATGGTTTTGGGTACTCATAAAGGCCCAAAAGTCCCATAATATTGAGCACTTGGACCTCAACCCTAAACCCTAAGCCTTAAACGCTAAACCCTCACGGTCGCGCGCCTGGGAGTCTGGCTTTCCGCCACGCGTTGCGAAGGCACGTCCCGCCAGAAAGCAGGACACTTTGGTGCCAAGCCTCTTGAGTGGCTGAGGGGCTTAAAGTGTAGGGCGGGGCCCAGGGGCTTAAAGTTTAGGGTTAAGGGTTGAGGGTTATTTAGGGGTTCATTAGGCTGTAGCATGGAAGATAGGCGTCTGAATACTTGGGCAAGACTATCCGTTTTCTAATTATCCAAGGGGCTGCAGGGCGGCGGGGTTTTTGGGCTTTGGGCTGTGGGTGTTGATGGCGTACGGCTTAGTGCGTTCTGTGCTCAGCGCGTTGAGGTTTCCATAGTTAAATCCTAAACCTTACGGTAAAGCCTAAATCCCACCTCCTAAAACTCTAAACTCCTAAACCACAAGGCCTTGTTTCGGTGAGCTACCAGTCTGAAGGAGAGTTACGGGATGAGAAGGCGGTCGAGGGACACTTTTCAAGTCCGAAGCTACCTCCTCGTCAGTTGGGACTGAAGAATCGCTACTAAAGTTTTAATCGTTTAGGATTTAGGATGTAGGGTTTAAGCTTTAGGGTTCAGGGTTTCGGGTTTATGAAAAGCGCGGGCCTGTAAATTTCGAGATGAATACAAGTTTGGAAGCTTTCGAGCTGCTCTGGGATTCAGGATGTGTGGTTCCGGGTTCAACCCAAGCCCTAAACCCTAAACCCTAAACCGGTGTAACCCAAGCCGCTTAATCCCAAACATACAGCTCTAAGGCCTGATATAGGCCCTTATAGCACGCCTTGCCGGGACCCTTATGGTACCCCTTTCAAGAAAGCCCTTCAATGACATAAGACTCTTTATGACCCTAAACCATACAGAAATCCCAGAGCCCGAAAGACCTGAGCTTAGGAGCCAGCCGTGGATGCAAAGCGCAGGCTTGCGCTCGCAAGCTGGCTAGCTCTCTCCACCCGGCTTTGCTTCTTTTCTTAGCTGGGTCTGCAGCACTCCGAAGCTCTATCCGTTTGGCAATAGATCCGACACAAGCTGGGGCAGCTGGGAGTGTGCATCTCATGCTGTGGTGATCACTGAATTGCCGAGCCAAAACTTCGCAGAGGGGCGGTGCGACTTCGCCACGCCTCAAACTCCACAACACATAGGTCACTGATTGAAACAACCCTCCTTTCAAAAGGGGCTGTAATAGGGATCCTGGCTAGAGGAACTATTGACGGACCCTAATTGAAATCAAGTTCCTTCCTCAAGTTGAAGAATACACCTCAAGCTGTCCATGTACCGTTCCGTGTGTGTGTGTGCGCTTTATAGTGCAGTGGCCTACGCCCCGAAGGGTGGCTTGCTGCACCAACGGGCCGCCGAAGCGGAAAGAAAAAGTGAGAGCGCACACCTTTGCTGTAAGCACAGTCAGCCAGCGCAGCTGACTCGAAGCACCTTTGCAACTTCCAGCAGGAAGCAAGAAAAACCTTAGCCTAAGCAGCGCGAACCACAAAGGCACGAAAAACCTAGCCCCTCAGGAGAAGCGCCGAGGACGGCAGAAAAGAAAACTCGTTGCAAGAACAGTCAGCCAGCGCAGCTGACTCCAACGCCTTTGCGGCTCCCAGAAGGAAGCAAGAAAAACCTTGACCCTAAAAGGCAAGAAACCCAGAAGGACCAACCAAAACACACCCCTCTAAACCCACAACCAGAAAAGGGGTTCTGGCGCAGGCTTGCTNGGCTCCCAGAAGGAAGCAAGAAAAACCTTGACCCTAAAAGGCAAGAAACCCAGAAGGACCAACCAAAACACACCCCTCTAAACCCACAACCAGAAAAGGGGTTCTGGCGCAGGCTTGCTGCGTGCACAGCCAGACGAGCCCAGCTGACATGTTTGCACGAAAACGCGGATCCAAGAGGCAGGCAAGAAGCTAGCCAAACAGCTCGAAAACCTTCTCGAAGGCCAGTCCAAGAGAACGACGCTCACGAAGTTCATTAAGGACGAGACTAGCGAACCTAGAAACCCAAAACACAAGGGGCGAGAGCCTAAACCGAAAGCGGGGGACGGGTCAGGCATCAGGGCTCGACGGGCGAACGAGCAACTCAAGCCGTTTCAAGGCATCTCGTTGCCGCAAGAGAGCAGCTTGTGACCACATGGCCGCTGCATGCTGCATCGCCTGCCATGGTTTCAAAGAACGCACGGCTGCCGCAGCCGTGCTTTGTGCCTCGCGGTCTGCGACCCTGTTCAAGGCGCGACACTCATCGGGATCACCATCGAAGGGAGGGGTCCACTCAGGATGCCTGTCGTGCGCCGGGATCCACACAATCTCAGATGCAGGCGAAGTGAGAGCGATTTCCTTCCACAGACCGGGAGATCCAGCTGGCAGAGGCCCGCCCCGCCTCACCCGAACGGCATTGCGCACGACCGACAAACAGTCGCAGAGCACGCAAACCGCGGTTTGCGTAGCCTGAGCAGCCTGCAAAACCTTGAGAACCGCCCAAGCCTCAGCAGCGTGGCTGTGCTGATCAAGACCAGGAAGAACGAAAGCCGAGAAGCGATCACCCGAGGCACAAGACCAAGAGGCGCGTTTTTGCCCGCTTAATGCCCTTGACGAGCCATCGGTGGCAACCAAAACTTTGCGTGCGTCAGAGCTGCGCGCCTGACGTAGCAGACTGAGAAGCTGCTCGCACACGTCGTGATCCGTGTCACCCCTGCACGGAGGGCGCGGCGCACGCGGAAGACACTTAAGCAACAGGCGCTCCTCAGACTTGCAAGTCGGAAGAGCGGGCCGATCACTATCCACTTGAACGCAAGGGCAATGCCAAGTGATGTGATGTCTGGTGAAGCCGTCCGGGTCACGAGACACAGCGCCAACACTCTTCAACCACGCACAGTGTTGCTTGAGAACGGGAGCCTTGGCAGGGTCAACCTGTCCGGCGCGCGGCTCGTTGGCCCAAAGACACAGCTCCCAGCCGGCACGCATAGCAGCCTTGACGGTTTGAGCACCGTCAAACAGCAGGTCGACAACAACACACGGCGTGCCGTACTGCATTTCAGAAAGTGGCTGCCAGCGCCACTTGTTGAGTACTTCCGTAAAGCGAGCGGAACGCTGCCTTGAAGGAGCCCGAGACAAGCTACGCAACTCAGAAACTTGACTGATGACCGAAAGGTCACGGCGGAGTCGCCACAGTTCATGCTNGTTGAGTACTTCCGTAAAGCGAGCGGAACGCTGCCTTGAAGGAGCCCGAGACAAGCTACGCAACTCAGAAACTTGACTGATGACCGAAAGGTCACGGCGGAGTCGCCACAGTTCATGCTGCATAACTTTGCAGTCCAGCGCAAACTCCGGATCGCAATCCGGGCCCAAGTAAGCAGCCCAAGCCAAGAACCTGGACCTGTGACTATGGAGACGACCCATGATGGCAGTTTCAACGGCAGTGCGCCATTTCGACTGGACCTGCTTAGAGACGGTAGTCCATGCCCCTGTATGTGCAAAGAGGCTGATCACAAGGGATCTCACAAGGTGGCGCTTGCGACCCTGGTTCTTGGTCGCTGTGCGCAACCTACGAAGGCGGGCCTTAACCATAGCACAAACCTGAGGGCAAACGGGGGTCCTACGCGCCTTAGTCGTGTTGTACCACACGCCCAAAAGTTTGAAAGTCCTACACACAGGCCACCGGCGTTGTGAACTGGAGCTCCAAGCTTTCAACGCAGCTGCTCGTGAGCGGCTGCACTTGCAGAAAAACTCACACTTGGCGTTGTTGAGAGAAAAACCGAAAACCTGGTCCATGGCTTCCGACTCACGCACAGCGATCTGCAGCTCGTTTAACGCAGAAGACCACATGGTGCGATCATCTGCAAAAACAGACAGCTGCACGGAGGCACCTTGGGACTTCATGTGATGCACCCACGTGGCCATTAGGCCCGCCAACAGAGCACCACTGCACGGACAACCTTGAAGAAGCCCCCGTTTGCAGGAGAAGCTCTCTTTCGCAGAGACACCTTGCCACTCCATGGTCTTGACTTGCGAACCATAGAAGGAAGAGAGCACAGCAATGATCGATGCAGGCGCACCAAGCCTTTGCCAAATCCTTAAGGACTGTGCGATGTGCACATGGTCAAAACATTTAGCAATGTCGAGTTTTGCACCGTAAAGAACGTTCTGTCCCAGACTCGCGTGCAGAGACTCGTGAGCTTGACTGGCGCAACGGCCCACGAGGCCGCCAGTGAGCTCGACCGGTGCCCATTCGTCAATCCACGAGGAGATTTGTTGCAGAACAGCGCCCATTCCTACGCGCCAAGCAAGGGAGGCTACACTAATGGGCCTAAACCCAACATCCTTAGGGATCAGGACACATCGCACATGCGTCCACTGCTTTGGAAGCACGCTCGTTGCAAGAACAAGTTCCCACAAGGACGCCAAAGCGTCAAAGAAAGCTTGGGGTAGCAAAACCCACTGCTCAGCGAGCCAGCCGTCAGCACCGGCCGCACGGCCTAGGGTCTTTGTGGCAAAATGCTTCAGACCAAGACCCGTGAGCGAAGGGCGAGGGCAACTAAAACCACCTTCTGGGATCCAGGAAAGGAAAGGATCAACCCCATGAGCATCAGGAAGGGTTTCAGGACACCAAATCTGCTTCCATTTCCCAGCGAAAAACTCTGCCTTCAGTTGCGGATGCACAGGAACCCGCACGTCATCATCTGTAGGCTCGTTGCAAGCATCAGCACCCTTAACCCATCTGATCAAGGCTTGGTCGTCTTCATCCATGCTTGCTTGCCAGCAGTCAAGACGGCCCTGTTTCGCTGCCTCCATTTCTTTTTGAATGCATGTCACAACGGCCCTCTCTAAATCCTCATTGACATCACGGAATTCAGAGAGCTCGGGGCACCGGTTCTGCAGAGACGCAATGTCGTCACGGATGTTTCTGAGGAGACTCCAGGGAGCGTTGCCTTTTTGAAACTCGCAAATCCTTCGGTGCAACCTACGCAACCTGCGTTCAAGCATGCTCTGTAGGGCATCTTGCTTAACGGGGGCCTTAGGGGGAACAGTAGGGCGAGGGATGACACTACGCTTACGCCCAGGCTCGGGCTTCAGCAGGCTTTCGGCAGCATCACTCAAGAGATCCCAAGCACGCTGCACCTGCCTGAGGTGAAGTGCTTGATCAAAAGCTTCCTGTGGAAAAGCTTGTTCCCGCACATCAGATTGCACGGGTTCTTTGGCGAGGAGCTTTCTCGGAGGAGCAACCTTAAAAACGGGCTCATCCTCAAACACGTCAAAACTATACACCACCAAGTGGTGGTCTGCTGGGCCGGCAACTTGCTCTCTGTCGCGCGGGAACAAATTACTGGTGTGCAGGGCATAATCAATGTGCCTACCGTTTGTGCGGGTGGGCTGCTGTCGCTGAAAGGGGTCAGCAACATCATCAGCGAGATGGAACCCACCGCTGCGCAGCGGCCCAACGGCAGGTTCCTCTTCGGGTGTCGCATTCCAGTCACCTATAAAAATCGCATCTTCTCCGGCACACGCAACCGCAGAAAACAATTGATCACTAAGACGCCTTGCTTCCTGCTTGTTCGAGGCGTGAAGATATAAATTTACAAGATCAAATGGCCTCATGTGGGGTCTATGCACTCGCAAAGCAAGCCATCTACCACGATACCTCTCCAGCTCAGTCGCCACTCCGGTGGCAAAAACTCTGCGTTCGACATTCCATTTGGCAAGGACCCCTAGGCCCTACGCCAGCAGTTGGTGCACCTTGCCTGTCAACGGCGCACGAGCCAGTGATCCATTTCCAGCCGGCTTGTTTGGCAGCATGCTGGGCGGAAAGCAAATTGTCCTGTGAGAGCCTGATCTCCTGCAAACACAGGACATCAAGCGACATCCTTTGAGCAAGGTCCAAAACCTCACTCATGCGGCCTAGGAGGGACCTAACGTTCAGGGTGCCTAGCCTAAACCCACCAACCTTAACACTAGGGGCATCAGGGGGGGCCCTATGGCTGCGCGCGCGTGCAGCAGGCATCACGTGTTCGGCAAGCCCTGCACCCAGCCCTGCAGCACACTCAGAGCGTTCTGAATGACTGTCTTGCGCTTTGCACTGCGAGCTTTGGTAAGCGACTGCTCGAGACCTCTTACCAACTTTGTTCGCATGGGGCTCCATGCCACTCCGTTGCAGGGCCAGCTCGCAACGACTTTCCTGCAGTTGGACACCCTTCGGCAGTTGGTGCAGAAGTGCACTTTGACGTTGCTTTTGCCAGACGGCCACGCGAGGACAACAAAAGCGTGCTCGTTGCTGCCACCGCTGCTCCCGCTGGCAGCTCTGTCCGGGTCTGGCGTGAGCTTTTTGACAAGCTCAGTCACGTAGGCTTTCTGGTCCGGGTCACCTTTGCGCTTCTTGACAACGGCGTGCAAACGGTCTAACAGTTGCTTTCGCTTTGGGCCAGCAACCTGCGAACCGTCACACGGGAGCTTGCCCAAGGCGGCAGCGCTGGGGGCCATGCTCTTGCACAGCTTGCAGTACAGGCGCGTGTAGAAGTTTCTTCGTCTCTTCTGCTTACCCGTGGGAGGCAGTTGCAAAACCTCAACTTGGTGCTGACCGTGCTGTCCGGCTTTGAGGTCGAGAAACCTCTTGGCGGCGCCAGCGTTGGTCTTGGCAGTGGTAGCCTTGCGCGCATTGCTCTTGCGAGCAAAACTGCTGGTGAGCAGAAACAACTCCTTTTTGGCTTTGGGGTGAGCCGCTTCGCGGTGGGCGAGTCGCATACGGTACCTCGTGTCGAGGTTGTGCACAGTGTTGGAAATGCCGAGCTTGCACAGCTTACACTTCCAGCAGCACGTGTCCGCCTTCCATTTGACCAAGCTGGGCAAGGCCTTAAGGCTCAGTTCCTTAGAAAGCTCTGGGTGCCAGTTGTCTACGTGCTGTTGCTTACGCTGCACCCAGTGTTTGTGAACACCAGTGGACCAGTGACAGATGGGGCACTCCCATTCGTCTCGCTTGGCACGGCGCTTGTTGGGGACCTCCGGGTGCGAGGAAACCTTGGAGGAGTGCTCGGCATCCTCGTGCAACAAGTCGTCGAGGTCGTCCGTGACGGAGCCAGCTCGTGAGGGAGCCGTGTTGGCTTTGGAAGTCTTGCAGGGTGCAGTGCTCGGCAGGGCCGAGAGCCGGGTGCCGTCCTGCCCACTAAACAGCGTTGGCTGAGGTGAGCGGGCAGCGGGCAAGGCGGAGCGTCGAGTAGCGAGAGAAGCAGCCACAGACTCGCGCGACACCGGGTGGGGTGACGGAGGCGGAGGCAGAGCGGAAAGCCTGGTTTTGACCGAGGACAGGGACTTACAGGAACCACTGCCCCCTCGACCGCCCTGCATGGGGCCGTTGACAGGCGCGAAACTCACTTCACAGGTGCCTTGGAGCACTTCGTCTTTGACAGCGTCAAACCACAAGTGCACGGCTTTGTTTTTGCCTTCAAGGTTGTAACCTTCTGGGTTTCTGAGCTTGTAGCCAAACACCACGATCGGGCAATCGAGGTGAGTCGCTGCAGCTGCCAGTTCGAGGCAACCGGCCCACTGGCCGTCTTGCGTAAGGGTTGTGAGGTACTTGTCAAAGCTTTCACAACCGGTTGAGCTATCGGGATAGAGACCATCCCACCAAGGCTCGTACCTAGTTGCCCACCGCCTCAAGTGACCGACGACGGCAGCACGAAGCTGACGGTGGGACTTGGGTTTGTTCGGGTTGAGGCCTTGTCCCACGGCGTGGAAGACACAGTTACCTGCACCGGGGTTGGGCACAGTGGTCATGCCCTTGGGGGGCTCGAAAAGAACCTGCGCACGGCTCTTCTTCGGGGTTCTAGCTTTCTCAGGAGTGAAACTGGCGCGCTTTTTGTCGTCCTCCATGACCACATCCTCCTTAGTTTCCTCGGCCTCCCCTTGAGGCTGGGACTGCGTGTCGGGAAGAGTGGGTGCGGCAGGCGGCTGCGCTTCGGCAGTGTCTCCTTCCTTCTTGGGCTTCTTTCTGACAGGTGACTCGTAGAAAGACCTGGCTCCGCCCGTCCTGGCAACAGGCTTGTCGGCGGCAACGTCCACCAACACAGCTTCAGGCGTGAAGACCATCTTGCTGTCACACTGGAGTGGTCTTCGTTCACTGCGTTCGACTTTGACCGGGCTTAGCGCAGTTGCGAAAGCGGTGACTTCGCCAAACACGAGCTCGACGAAGTCGAGTTCCTCACTGCTAAGCGCAGTGAAGTACCACAAGGTGTTGCGGCCGGCAGCTTTCTTCGACTGGAGTCTCAAGCTGCACAGCCCCGCAGCTTCAAGCTCTTTCTCGATGAGCTCATGACCCCAATCCCTTGGAACACCTGAAACCTTCCATGTCTTAACGCGTTGCTTTGGCGCCACAGTGCCAGAGCGAGGGACTCGGACGCCGAGCGCTTTCCAACCTCTGGCAAGACCTAAGCTGCCCGACATGCTTTGAACTCGTGTGAGATACACATGACCGGGCTCATCCTTGAGTCTCTTAACCCATGAGACGTCGCAAGTCGGAATGCCTTCATCCTTCCATCTCAGGGGCTCAACGAACCAGCCTCCTTTGCCAGAGAGACTGAGCACGAAAGGGACGACAGAGCTTTCAACACGAAGCAGCGCTGTGAGAATGGCCTTACCGCCACCTTTGCAGATTCGTATTGCAGGTTCCAGATGTCGCGCACCTGGCGCTGCTTGTCAGCAGGGACGTGGACTTGCAGCCACTTACGAACACAAGGGGCAGGCTTGTCAACGAGCTGTTGCCAGGACTGCTCAGTGTAGTAACGGGCTTCTGTGCTCACACGCAACACTGTTGTGCTCTCAGCTTCCGGCACAGTAGAAGCCTTGAACACCGTCTTTTGCAACTTAGGCCCTTCGCCATGCACGGACACGACATGGGCCATCCGGGGTGCAAGCTTGCCTTGTCGCTTTCCTGGCACGGTGGTGATGCTGCCGTTGCTGAGTGGCACATCACCTTTAGCGGAAAGCTTGACAGCGGTGACACCAAGTTTTCTTCCCATGTACCGTTCCGTGTGTGTGTGTGTGCGCTTTATAGTGCAGTGGCCTACGCCCCGAAGGGTGGCTTGCTGCACCAACGGGCCGCCGAAGCGGAAAGAAAAAGAGAGCGCACACCTTTGCTGTAAGCACAGTCAGCCAGCGCAGCTGACTCGAAGCACCGTTGCAACTTCCAGCAGGAAGCAAGAAAAACCTTAGCCTAAGCAGCGCGAACCACAAAGGCACGAAAAACCAAGCCCCTCAGGAGAAGCGCCGAGGACGGCAGAAAAGAAACCTCGTTGCAAGAACAGTCAGCCAGCGCAGCTGGCTCCCAGAAGGAAGCAAGAAAAACCTTGACCCTAAAAGGCAAGAAACCCAGAAGGACCAACCAAAACACACCCCTCTAAACCCACAACCAGAAAAGGGGTTCTGGCGCAGGCTTGCT
>BGNK01002638.1:12080-95791 GCA_003297005.1 Symbiodinium sp. clade A Y106
GTTGAGTACTTCCGTAAAGCGAGCGGAACGCTGCCTTGAAGGAGCCCGAGACAAGCTACGCAACTCAGAAACTTGACTGATGACCGAAAGGTCACGGCGGAGTCGCCACAGTTCATGCTTGCCCGTTCCGGAGTTCAAAGTAGATCTCTTCATTCTAAAAGCGCCCTAAATAATTACCAATTCTATCCATTGGGGTTCCTGACTATGACTACACTATAATATACGCCGAAGCTGGTCTAATTATCAGGGCCCCTATATCATAGAACCTTATAAGTAGGGTTGCTGTAAGGATTCCTTTAATAAGGGTTCTTTACAGATGAAGAGGTGGGTTCTATGATAAAGGGCCGTGGGAGTAGATTATGGTACAGCTGTGATACTGAAGCATTTTGAGCTCGGGATTTAGGTGGGAGCTTGAGTTTTGCGTGTCAGGGCAGGGCAAACCCTAAACCCTAAACCCACAGCTTCACCGACGATGTGGGGCGACGGCTGAATGTCACGTTCGGCCCTCGCTGAAGCAAACCCTGGAGACGAAACCCTATGAGGTGAGTTCAACCACTAATTTTAGGGTTTCGGGTCTGGGGTTTGGGTGTCCTCAACAATTAGAGTAGGGTTCGGGGTAGCTACTATAAGAATACAAATGTTTCACCATTGTCCGGCCTGGCAACGAGCTGTGAAACTCTGAGATTCAATGTCTCAGCTGCATAGGCATGACAATCCAAACTCTTTGTGGCAGAGTCTAAATTATTACCACTACTATTTTGGGTGCTCCATATTATAAGTATAGTATAATGGGCCCCAAAACCTATATTCTAATTATTTAGGCCCCTATATTACGGTTCAAGCCAGAAAGGCTTACAGTAGAAGCCAAAGACCTGGAACGTCCTTTTCCTAGTGGGCAAAGCATGGGGAATCCCAGCACTAGTCACCCTTATCCCATGTTCCAACTTTCTGGGGTTCACTGCAAGGGTTTTCAAAATCTGGTGATGCTGAAGTTTGGAGCGAACTGGGTCCACGCATGTCTTTTTTGGCAGCAGTCTTGTTGTAAGGCTAGCTGGCGCGGTGCGCACATGCATGCACGAAAGGCACTCCACTTTAACGGGTAG
The DNA here is from genome assembly GCA_003297005.1 of Symbiodinium sp. clade A Y106. Classification (NCBI taxonomy): domain Eukaryota; class Dinophyceae; order Suessiales; family Symbiodiniaceae; genus Symbiodinium; species Symbiodinium sp. clade A. The sequence goes on from BGNK01002638.1 coordinate 13,184, forward strand.
CTGCAGCCGCGCAGGAAACTCGGCAAAAGCAGCCAACACCCCTTCCCCAAGATGGTTCGACCATCGAGGAGGAAGTGGACGGATCAAAATTCTAAGACGTGCGCATGCTCTATTCTCACTGCACGTTCAATTCCGGACTCTGAATTGTTGTACCACGCAGGGTTCAGATTCCAAGCAAAAGGACATGTCAGCTTGCTAGTGGCCTCATCCACTATCACTGTGCCGGCCTTTACGACATTTCCCGGCTCTACAAAGTAGGCGTAGACGCCGATTCCCACGGCGGTGTGGTTGCGAGCATTAACTCGGTAGCCAGAGACACAATTCTCCTGGGTTTTGCTACAATCACTTGAGGTGGAAGACATCATGAAAAGAAAAGCGCACCACTTCCTAGTATTGTTGTTGTCGTTGTCTGTTTTGTCATTGTTATCACCTTACTTATGATATTTGTCATAACTATTGCAGATATTACAACTACTATCATCATTAAAAATATTCGAATTGATATTATGAGATTTAATCTGAGTATTATAAAGATTTAAGTCAGGTCATTGCTATACTTATCATAATTACTGCAACTACTGCAAAAAAACTTACTTGTTGTACTTGTTGCAACTTTTCTGACTACTATGACTACTACAAATATTACAAATACTATAGTTATTAAACATACAATGATGACATAATGATCTTATTCTACTTATTACAGCTACTATAACTCATAGACGTGCTACAGACAATATATTCACTACTACAACAGTAGTGAAAGCCAGCTTCTCCATAGTCTGGTGTGTGATCCCAGGGTTGCCGCGCGAAGGAATCCATTTCACTCTGGTAGAAGAAGGACATCCCATACTCACCATTCCATACAGTCAGATCCTGCTCAGGGCTTACGATCAAGGAGCTTGGGGTCTGGTGTTTATCGGATTCAGGGTTTAGGATCAACTCCTCCCGGCAATGCTCAGAAAAAAGGCCGTAGGAGACCACATTCGCACCGTTCACGACTACGCCGTGCTTGCAGTATCGCTCCACACACGTGCCACAGCCTAGCTGGCAACAGTCTGCCCTCCAGGCCCAGACGTTGTCGAGGACCACATGGTTGCCCCCAACTTCAATCATGACATCTGCGGACACCACCTCAGGCAACATGCAAAACCCTAAACCCCAAATCCCAAATTCCCAAACCTGAAGCCCAAAAAGGCCAACACCAAACAGCAATCTTAAATCCTAAACTCTAAACGCTAAACCGTAAATCCTAAACCCTAAACCTTAACTCATACACATTAGGTCCCATAGCCGTGTTTTGGCTATTGCTACGGATCCATGGGTCGGAGTTGAAGAGACCACCGGTTGGCAAAGGTAAACCGACACCGAGAAACCGCTAGACTCCGAACCGCAAGCCTAGGGCCTAACCCGCACCGGCTGATGTAGGAGCCTTTGTTATTTTCAAGGGATTTTGTAGCATACTATACTGTCTTGATATTAAGGACTATTCCGCAATAATATTGTAATTTCTTCCGACCTCTATTTGAACTTGTCACTTATCCACATCTTGAAGCCATGCACCCGAAACCCCAGAGCCAGAACGCCTCAACCCGGAATGCTGCAAAGGCCCGAAAGCCAATGACCTACCCCGAGCAAACAAGGACTAAAGCACAAAAACCCTCGAAACTTGGGACCGCCATGTCAACTTGCTGGAAGATCCACACACCCTAGTGTCCAAACCCTAAACCCTAAAAACACAAAAACTTGAAAACCCGACATTCCTGAATCCCTACGTCCCTAACCCTAAACCCTGTTTCCCAGAGACGGCTAACTCCCTCAACCAAGGAACAACAAGCCTTGAATCAGAGGGTCCCTTCATATTTTCAGGTGAATTCCTTCGGTAATGCGGTGTTTGGAGTCGGTGGATGAAAAAGACCCATACACCCTAAACCCGGAACCCTAAACCCAAAGCCTCACACCCGGTGCTGTAAGGCTGAGGGTTTAGGGTTTCGGGTGTATTACACCCTAAACCCTACACCCCAAGCCTTACATCCTGGGTCCTGTTTAGGGTGTACCTACACCCTAAGCCCCCAACCCTAAACCCTAAGCCTTACACCCTAGGTCCTATCTAGGTTGTCTTGCACCCTAAACCCTAAACCCAGCACCTTACACCCTAGGTCCTAGATCTTTTCGGGCACCTCCTGCCTCGGTGTTAGGGCCTCCGACCCGTGCAAAAACATCAGCCAGCAGGCCCGGGTTGTCACCTTCAGCTTAAGGGCTTAGGCGGCTTAGCGTTTAGGAGTTGGGTTTTGGGGTTTAGGGTTCAGAGTTTAGGATTTTTCACCTTCGGTTTAAGGTTTTGGGTTCAGGATTTGGGATTCAGGTTTCTTGCTTTTCGAGGCCCTTTTCCACAGCATCCGTTGCAGAGAGCCCAAGTGGGCAGGCTAGCTGATGTCACACCTTTACCGGGGTTTAGGGTTCCGGGTTCAGTTTCGGGATTTTAGGGTTTAGGTGGGACAAGGGCTTCGGGATGTGAGGCCCCACACAGGGCCCTTATACCCAGAACGAGCTTTTATAAGGGCCCCTCCCTCCCACCCCTCCACACGGTATGCCGCCCCCACTTTTTTGAGTGACAAGGCTCCTCCCCCACATGGGGTCTGAATTACTGTGGCTGAGCATACCTAGGTCTATTTGGAAGCTACTGTTCGGCAGGTATCTACACAGCTATTGTCACCAAGGAAGCTCCAAAGCTACCGCATTGTGTACAGTTTGTGACACAGATATGCCTTGACGAAATGTAACATCAAAACTATGCATGCTTTCAAGCGATGTATCTTCAAGACCATGCATGCTGCATGATTTGTGACTCAAGGCTCATTCGCAATCGCATGGAATTCGAGGACAAGGTAAGGCCAAACCAACGAAACCCAAACAAGCCAAACCCTGCAACCGGCAAGCCTCCCTCCAGCCCTATAACTCCTGAACCCCAAACCCTGAAACCCAACTTCTATGTCCCGAAATCATAAACCCGAACAGCTCCTCCTCACACGGGGCCTAAAGGGACGCGTCAAAGGATACGGGCTGAAGCCCCTCCCCAAAAAAAAGCGAGCTGGGTCAAGGGTTTAAGGATCCGGGGTTAGGGCTTTGGGTAGCTGCCTTGACAGGAGTTTGGCTCCCACCGAAGCAGAGACGGCGATTTGACGGCACCCGCTTGGAGCAGCACCCCGGCGACGCGCACCCCGCAAGAGGGCCCCACCTTCATCAAGGGTTCAAAAGAACCCTTAAAGGTATCCCTTACAGGAGCCCTTAAAGGAACCCTCGAAGGTACCCTTGAAGATATCCTTAAAGGGTCCTTGAAGGGTTCCGGTTCCTTGAAGGGTTTGTTTAAGGGCTCCTTTAAAGGATCCTTAGCGGCTTCCTTTGGAGGATCCTGCAAAGGGATCCTTTCAGGTACCGGTATTTAGGCTTTAAGGCTTCCTTTCGAGGTTCCTTCCAAGGGCTCCCTTTAGGGTTTAGGGTTTAGGGTTTCTTCAAGCTGCGATTAAGGTACTATTAGGGTTCAGGGGTTCCTTTGAAGGAGCCTGTAAGGGGGCCTGTGAGGTTCCCTTAGGGATTCGATCAAGGTACTCTTGGGGTTGCAATTGCAAGGAAGATGACTCGACCCTTGGCCGAAAACCCGATCATCCATATCAATCCGATACCTCGCAAACAGACAATCACCACACAACTAACCCCCCCAAAAAAGAAAGAAGCACAAAAAGCTTGCAGAGTTTAGCGCTTGGGGCTGCAGCCCAAACAAGAAACCCGAAACAAGTCCCACCTCAATCACTGCCGTGCCGGCCGTGGGCACGAGCGTGGCCATGCCCAAGCCCAGGAGCACTTGACCGCCGGCGCTCTCATTGAAACCTGTGACGCACTCAAGCACTGGCAAAACCCCCAACCCTGATGCCCTAAACCCCTGTGTGTGTGTGTTATGCTTTATAGTCTTTAGACCCCAAGAGTCAACAGTCTGACTTGCAACCTCAGAGCAACCTGAAACAAAAGTGTCAGTGCTGGGTGGAAAATGGAACTATTCCTTGGGGCTTCGAAGTCAATACTGCCGCACCCTCAACTTCCTTAAGCTGAGCGCTGAACGGCTCAAACCTAAACCCTAGACGCTAAGCCCGAACTACCGCGATGATTGTCGTGGTGCAAGCATAAACCGCTGAGTCCTAGATCCTTGAACTCTGAAACCTCAACTCCGCCCTAAGGCGCTAACCGGAAGCCTAAACCCAAAACCCCAACAACATACGGCCCTACATCAAAAACTCTATATAAGCCCCAAACCAGAAAGGTCAGACCGTGAAGCCCGAAAAAGCCCTGCAAATGCGGGGACCTGCTCAAACAACCGTGGTTCGTGTTTGGACTCCCTGTCTGGATCCAATAAACATTTGGAGAACGCTCGAATCTGATTCTTGCTCACCAACTAAGCCCTAAACCCTAAATCCATACGTCTAAGCGGCCCTCATAGTCGACCCTCAGTAGCGCTTACACAGCCCCGAAACCCAGCTCCCACATCATATAGGGGCCTTGATAATTAGACTAGGCTTTGGGGATATATTTTGCTCCCAAAAGTGGCATTAGGAATATTTTGGCCCTAATTAGACTCTAATTATAATCAGGAACCCCCAGGTTAGTACTAACTATGTAAGCTCCTGTATTATGTGAAGAATCCAGGAGCCTAGCCGGAGAGGCTCGCTGAGTTGGTAGATCCTCAGCACGCTGCGGGACTTCTAAAGCTTGGGGGGTTTGCGGAGTTCCATTTAAGGGCTGTTTCAAAGGGTCTACAATGGTTACTACAAGGGATTGGGGTTTGGGGGTTTGGGGTAAGGGGTTTTATTGTTCCAGGGTGTTTGATTTAGGCTTTAGAGTTCTTAAGGGTTTTTTTTTTGGGGGGGGGGGGGGGCTTGGGGGTGTTGGGGTTGTCAAGGTGCTCTTGTTGAGAGGCCTCAACGCTTGATTTTCTGTTAGATGGCACCCGCGGCCTGGTCAGTGCACTTTGTGGGTGGGAAGCAGTTACAAGCTACGACACCCAGGCATAGCAAGCTTTGCTTATGCTCGACATTCAAGTAAACATCAGCAAACTATTGTAAACAAAAACATTAGACACTGAAAGCTGAACCTTAAGAAGTATGAACAACCCCAGGATCAGCCTAAGTTCCCGGGAGAGAGCACCACGTGTCGCCCTGCCGCCAGCTTCGCATTGATCGCAGAGGCTGCCATGGAATCTGTAGCCTCGGAAGAATGCTCAGGGCTGGGGTTTAGAGTTTAGGCTCTTGGGGGGTTTGGGTTAAGGGTTGGAGTTGAAGTTTAAGCGGCTGAAAGGCTTCGGGTTTGGGTGCTCGGATACAGGAGACATTGAATTTCGGATCTCGGGCTCCGAACAATGCCACAGCACCTACACGGGGCACAAACAACGGAACTCACCTTTCTTAACAGAACTATATGTAGAAACCATCGTCAGGAATCCGAAAAGGGTTGGGCCTTGTCCGGCTACAGGTATGGGTTTCGGGATGGCGGACACGGGGAGTTGTGTTTCGGGTACATCGCCTTTCTGGAAGCATGCCAAGGAGGTCAACCTTGGAGTTGGTCTTGATTCTGACAGAGACTACCTTTGGTTAGTAGGGAATGGAGGAATGGGGTACAATTATAACTACTACTACTACTACTACCATTCTTCCATTCCCTAGTAGCCACAGGTAGGTTGATTCTGACAGAGGCATACGCAGTCCGCGGGACGAATGGCCTGAACATAAATCGCGCAGTTTCCTGCGGGTGCACTGTGAGAATGCATACCTGGAAGGGGGCAATTAGGATTGCTCACAACCCAGATCTCTCCTGAACTTGAGTGAAGCATAGCAACCTACAAGGCCTGTTTAGTACGAAGTGAAACCCAACCTGCTGCACATACACTACAAAACTCTGCTAAGCCGTGGAGTGGAAACCGAAAACCGCTTCTTTTTGGAATCTCATGTATATGTATTCCAATGCAGAGCTGCATTAATTATACTGTAGTACGGAGCATATCCAAAATGATGTGCTAATAGAGTAACGTCTGATTCAATATAAGGAGCCACAAAGACGTGTTCGAAGCCGATGAGGTCCGACTCGTCCCAGCCTGGCCCACTTCGTCCCCAGACCGGTCGGGGGATCGCGAGGTTGAACTTTCCCATGGCATCCACTGTGATGTAAGGCTTCTCCTTAGAGGTGCAGATAGCGTTTAGGGTTTTGGGGTTTGGGGTTTAGGGCTTAGCGTCTTAGGGGAAGTAAAGGTGTAACCTTTGGGGCGATTTAGGGACTGTAGTACCATAAAGACAAGGTTAAAGGTTGCCGACTCTGCTACTAAGCCTTCCTTTAGAGGTGTGCAGACAAAGCGGCCCTGGAGATTTATGGCGGGTGCACTCATGACAAACCTGATTTAGCAACCCTGGGTCTGTACTAGGGTTCTTATATGGGAGTTTCCGAAGATTAGGGGTACCTTATTTTGGGGTCCTTATGAGAAGGATCCTATTATTTAGAGTACTATACTAGGGTCCCCTATTTTTGGAAACTCCAATATGGATCCCACTATTTTGAAGTTACAATTACAGGGCCAGGGTTTCTTAATCAGGTTCCTACATTACCCATCGGTTCAAAGCTGAGGGTGTGTGTGTGTGTGGTCAGTCGGCTCCGAAAAACCGGCAGTGCAAGGACCGAGCCATATCACCCGCAACTGAAAGCAACATACGAGATGGCCGAGTCTCCTAACCAGAAGCTGCGTCTTGTTCAGAAGACTGCTGCAAAAGACGAGAATAGTGCAGCATGTTACCCTAAACCCCACCCTCTTCACTCTAAAACCCTAAAGTTTATTCCCTAAACCCTAAACCCTACGAGTCTCGAGCAACACTGGCGGCTTCTCCACCAAGAGATTCTGCGGATAAGGCGACACGGGATCCTCCGAAAGCCAGGGCCTATCAGCCCTTCTTACAGTTCATCGCAGGTATCCCTAAAGCTTCTATGAAGGGTCTTCGGGCTTGGGTTAGGGGTGTCAAAGCTTTATCCAAAGGGTTGAAAAGGTTAGGATTTCGCGAAACCCTGTTGGGCCTTTACGACATGTTTTCTTAAGGTGTGCCCCCTAGTATGATCGGGTCGAAGTGCCGAGGCCCTAAGATCCACAGGTTATGGACGGAACGCTTTGCACTACGAAGATGCTTCCTGAACCCCCAACTGCTCCCAACCCTAATATCGAAGCCGCCTTATGAACAATTAATCTATCCGAAGCTTTGAACTGCCAATAAATATCTAGGGACCACCAAGGGGTATTATGTCAAAGCTTTATGAGAACTCGATAGTACCGGCCCAAGCGGCAACCCCTAAAAATTAACCCCAAACCCAACCGGGCACCTTAAACACCCTCTATACTTATCCTGTAACCCCAGAACCCAAGCCTGAGACTCAAAACACATGCGCCCCAAACCCTGAAACACCCAAGCCGCTAATTTGACCCTAAACCACACCCCTAAGACCCACAACCTAAACCAGCAAACCCACAAACCTTAAACCCAAAGTCGCAAACTCTCCAATACTCAACCCGTGAACCCACCCCCCCTCCTCTCCCCCCCCTCCCCTTTCGCTTCGATCCTGCATGGAGTTCGTGCAGCACGTTTCAGCAGGAGCCCCCTCGGTGCCCACGTACACGAAGTTCACGGCACGCGGTGGGCTGTCGAAGTAGGTGGTGCTCTGTACCTGGTGCCCAGAGACTGTTGATTTAGGGTCTAGGGTTTTGAGGGTTTGAAACTTAGGGTCTAGGGCTTAGGGGTTGTGCGGTACAAGCAAGGCTCTTGGGTGTGCGCAGGTTCGGTTGGACGTTTGGGGCAAGTTTAGGATTCAGGACCTAACTTAGGGTTCAACAGATTGAGTTAGGTTTGGGTCTTGTAAGGCTTTCGGTGTAGAGTTTACTTAGGTTCACGGTTTCGCGACATTTCTACAGTCACCACGACTACCACGATCACTGGCTTTCTGGCTCTCGACTGCTGGCTGCTGCAACGTTGCTACTGCGCTCGCTGAAACCGTTTGCAGCTCTTTCGGTTTTGCTGTTGTACTTACCAATACTACTGCCATCCTCTTACTGCGGTTATGAGGCTTTTCGATGACGCCAAGCACAGCAATAACAGCATCCCCATCATCATCACCACCATCATCACCGTATGTACGTCTCTTGGCTCCTCGGTCGTGTCAGCTACCTGCCTGCCCATGCTCCCATCCCAGCCCGGGCCTTGCAGCTGCGGATGAGCCACTGCTGTTGCCGGACTAGATCCACTGTGCCAGTGACCTGGGAACTCCAGGAAAGGAAGAGAGAAGTGGGTGGTTGTCAAAATTAGGGTTCCTTTTGGGGTACCTGAAATAGTAGGTAGTAGGTTCCGCATGATATTATAGGGACCCAAAAAGGGACCATATTTTTGACAACCACCCAAGTACAAGACCGAAGACGCAGGCAGTGAAGGCCACTCGTTCTAAACCCCAAAGATGCCCAGACCCGCACATCCTTGCTCCAAGTCGCCGGAACCCAAAAGGCCCAAGCCAAGACACCTAAACTTCGAGCTAAACTTCTCAACCCACCCCACCTCCCACAAAACTTACCTTTGGGTAGTAGGGAATGGAGGAATGGGGCTGCCATTCTTCCATTCCCTACTAACCAAAGGTAGGAAAACTCCCTCAAAAGCCCAAAAATGCGAAAAATGGGACCTCCAAGTTGGCCACGAAGCCGCCACTGCCCTTGGAAGGACCATCCTTCCCCGGCTCCCCGAAAGCCAGGTCTCCGTGAACCTGCGCGGGCCGAACTGAAGGAAAAGGTGAGAGTTGAGGAGGGCCCAGGGATTGCAGTGATTACGGTTTAGGGTTTAGGGTTTAGGGCTTAGGGTTTAGGGTTTAGGGTGCATTGCAGTGTGGGGCTTAGAGGGTTTAGGGCGTAGGGCTTAAAATGGAGATTGTGATTTCTGAAGAAACGCTAAGGGGAGGTCTTTGGGGGCCGAAAAGGCCCTGAAAGCTTCAAACCCAGAATTTCTAGCCTTCACTCGTCTCATGGGCGCGGCTTGCGACACTGACCAGGTCGTACGTTGTGAAGTGGGGCGATTCGCCACGTTTTCAACGGCCTCAAGAGGGCTCAGGGCTCAGGGTTTAGGGGTACAGTATCTATCAGTATCACGCCTAGGTCTTTAATGATACTACGAATCTTATTACCATTCACGTCACGGGCTGAGGCATCGGGGGTTTGGAGAGTCTCAGTTTCTCGGAGATTCGTCCGGATGCGGGATTGAAGCCTTGAAACCCTACATCTCGGTACCGTCGGGGGTGGGGCTTTAGAGTTAAGGGATCAAGGTTTACGGTCTAGGACCTGCATTTGGAACCCATGAATCTTGGTGTTTGGAGCTTCTGACAACACGGGCGGGAAGAGTAGGACGTTTCTCCTTAAAACCCAAAGAATCCAACCCTAAATTCTTTAAAACCCCACGTCTCCACGTCTCCACCTTCCAGAAAGTGTTGAAGTTCACGTTGTCTGCCTGTGCAGGGGGTTTGAAGGCCGCAACGCCAAATCCTAAACCCTAAACCCAGGCGGGGGAGGCTAAATTTAGGCCGTAGGTTTCGGGAAGGGGAGGCTACATTTCGGCCGTAGATTTAGGGAAGCCCTAAACCCTAAACCCCTAGACCCTAAACCCTAAATTTAGGGAAACAGGTTAGGAAATCATGGGTGCCAGGTTGAGGCTTCACGCTCGCGGGTCGAGGCTTGGGGCATGGTAAGTGTTGAGCAACAGTTGGTTTCGTTCGGCTTAGGGGTTTAAGGTTTAGGGTTTATGATTTAGGGTTTATGATTTAGGGTTTAGGGTTTAGGCTAAGGCCAAGACTCTCAGGCTGTACCTCCGGGTAGGCAGCCCCATCCCTGCACCCCAAAACCCGAAACCTGTGCTTTGCCAGCTCCTGGAAACTCCGAAACCCTAAACCCCCAAACGCTAGGAAACTTAACAACCCCAGAAACCCTAGGAACCCAAAAACCCAAAATCCCAGGCAACCTAAAAACTTGAACTCCCCATCCGAAACCTAAAGACCCCATAAACCCTGAAAATAAACCCTACCGTGCCGCCATAAACCCGATGAGCCCTCAGAACCTGGAAACCCTAACTACCTGAACCTACCACATCCTGCTTTTCTGTAGGCTATTATGATAAGCCCCAATATGGGATCTTTGTATATAGGGACCCTACAAAATAGTCGGTTTTGTTGGGTTAAGGTATACCTAAGGCCTAACAACCCCACAAGTTCCTAACCCAAAAAAGCATAAAGACCCAAAAACAACCCTCAAAGTCTTAATACGCCCAAAACCGAAAAACCCTCTAAACCCTATAAGTCCTCAACCCAGACCCTGCAATCCCCCTGAAAACCCAAAACACCCTACAAACCTTTAAACCCTGAGCCCCAGGTGCCTCGCTGGGCCCATATACCCCGCGGCTGCCAGTGAAAGTCACCTCTTCTGGGCTCTCTCCGAGTCCCAGCACCTGCGGGCCGACGAAGGCTTGTGGACTTTGGGATTCACGGTGGTTTAGGGTAGTTTACTTAGAATTTTGGGCCAGGGTTTGGGGGTTTGGGGGCTGACGGTTTAGGGTTTAGGGCTGGAGGTTTGGGGTTCAGGATGTTAACTGGTGAAGGCTTCTCGGATTAAGGACTTGTGGGGCATAGGGTAAAGGGTTGAGGCCTCTCGGTGTTCGGGCTGGTTTTGAATCTAAGCGTGAAGGCTTCAGAGGTTCAGAGTGCGAGGGCTTTAGGACTTGAAGGGTTGTCGGGCTTCAACCGCATCTGAGCCCTAGACCCTAAACCCCAAACCATGAAAGGTTTAGGGGTCGGAGTTTGGGGAGGGTGGTAGGGTCATGGACCCGCAAAAGAGCCCATGCTCATCCGAAACGGCTGATTGAATAGTACGGACTACATGCCAATCAACGAAAGAAAGCAAGAAGCAGAAGAAAAAGAAGAAGATATAGAATGAAAGAATAGTCAGAATGGCATTTATCGTGAATGTGTAGCAGTAAGTGAACCCAAAAGCCACAGTGAATGTAGGAATAAAAGCAAGAAAGTAGCACCAACAGCGCTGCTACCTGTGTGTAGAAACCCACGGGCACGTCCAAGCTGTAGTTGCCCGGCCTGAGATTCGCGATGCTCAGAAAAAAGGGCGCCGCAACTTTAATTCAGATCGAGTGCATGGTTCCGGGTTTCGGGATAGACTTTAAGACTTAGTGGCTTAGGGCTTCGGCAAGGGGGCTTAGGTTCCAGATTCTGCCTTTCAGGTCTTGGAATCAGCGTTCGGCATGGGTTCAGAGAGTTGTGCTTCGGGTTGGGGCTGCCGGCCTCAAACTCCAAACCCAGAGCTCTTAGTGTTTCGGTTGAAGGTTCAGGGTTTGGAGCTCAGAGATTAGGCTTCCAAGCAAATTCTCCTAAATGGATATTTTGAAACCCCTCGTGCACATGTCAAGACCTTACCCTCAAACCCAAACCCATCTGAAGCAAAACGTCTCAAAAACTGATTGAGCCCCCAAACTCTAGAGTCGACGCTCTACGGAAAAAACCTAGGCCGAAGCTCTGAATCTTAAACCGGCTAAACCCAACATCCCATAGACAAGAGGCGTGAAAACCTAAACCCTGAACCCGAAAACCCTAGACCCCAAAAACAGTAAACAAGCCTTGACAGCCGAGGAGCTTGAAAAGAAACGCCACGCGTAGGGAGCTGAACTTGCCCGTCGAGAGGGGTCCCAGCTGCGTGAAGAGCACCTGCACCTGAGTGTTCTTTTGAGAATGACGTAATTTTGAGACTAGCTTAACTTGGAGGATAACATAATTTTGAGGATAACTCAATTTTGAGGACACCTTAAATGCGCCCCATGGTCTAGGGTGTCGGGCCTTTCAGGCCCTTGAGTGCTCTGTTGGGGACAGCTTACTTGTGCACCTAGACGAAAACTAATTAGAAAAACCCTGCAAATCAACTAGGGTCGTGTGGTTGGCTTTCTGTTTCACTTATGGGTGTAGAGTTTAGGGTTTAGGGTTTATGGCTATGGGGCCTATGACACAGACACTGAGGCCTGCACTGTGCAGCTGATATTCTCCGTCTCGGGGCTGAAAATATACCTCGGACCCTAAACTTGCACAGTCACATAAACGGTATACCAATATTGCCTTTGTCCATAACGATGCTTCTAGAACCGAAAAGGCAGACAAACACACACACTTTGTGCTTGTGTGTATATCTATACATATATATATATGAATATGTATATATGGTAGGTAGGTAGGTAGGTAGGGATCGACCAACGGTAGTTACCGCGGTCTCCGCACTCTTCCCCCTCTGTATCTCAGGGCGGCCTCCGGAAACGTCATGGGTCCCCTCCACGAAAGGTTCAAGAGGGGTTGCATGAAATATTGCAGCCAAGCATCTGGATACTATTTAAGGGCAGTGGTAAGCCAAATGGCGTTGGATGGGGGACGCACGGCATTGGCAAGNAAGAGGGGTTGCATGAAATATTGCAGCCAAGCATCTGGATACTATTTAAGGGCAGTGGTAAGCCAAATGGCGTTGGATGGGGGACGCACGGCATTGGCAAGTGAGCTGCCACGACAAAACCGGGCAGCTATTCCGCGGAGGGGTTGGGCACCTGATCGGTTGAGTTGCTCCAAGACGTGGCTGACGAAGCGGTCTGTGGATATATTGGTGTCCAAGGGTCTGGAATATGGGAAAGCCGAATCGGGACGAGAAGGTGGAAAGCGGTGCACCCATTGTTTAAAGAAGCGGACCTACAACCGAACGGAGACGGTAATCCAGAACCCCGATCTCGGCGNGGGACGAGAAGGTGGAAAGCGGTGCACCCATTGTTTAAAGAAGCGGACCTACAACCGAACGGAGACGGTAATCCAGAACCCCGATCTCGGCGTGAGAATGGGGGGTCTGGAACATGAGAGAAAGATTGGGTGGGAAGAAGCGCACCCTATGTGCAAAGAAGCGGACCTACCGCCAAACGGAAACCAGAATCCAGACCCCCGGTCTGGGGCGAGAATGGGGTCTGGAATATGAGATATTCGGGGAAAGCTGTGCGCCCAAGGTTTAAAGAAGCGGACCTACAGCCGAACGGAGACGGTAATCCAGAACCCCGATCTCGGCGTGAGAACGGGGGAGAAAGCTTCTTCGGGCGGTGAGTGGAAAGAAGCGTGCCCAATGTGGAAAGAAGCGGACCTACAGCCAAACGGTCTTGAGGCGAGAACGAGGGTCTGGAATATGAGAAAATTAAAACCTATTCGGGGCGAGAAGGTGGAAAGCGGCGAACTCAAGGTTTAAAGAAGCGGACCTACAGCCGAACGGAGACNGTCTTGAGGCGAGAACGAGGGTCTGGAATATGAGAAAATTAAAACCTATTCGGGGCGAGAAGGTGGAAAGCGGCGAACTCAAGGTTTAAAGAAGCGGACCTACAGCCGAACGGAGACGGTAGTCCAGACCCCCGGCCTCGGGGGGGCGAGAACATCGAGAAGGTGGAAAGCTGAAACGCACGAGATAAGCCTGTTCGGGAATGTTTTAAAAAGGGGGGACTGGAATTTGACAAAGCCGTGTGGACAGATGAAGTCTCACAGCCGCACCGCCGCGTACCCAAGGAAAGAAGCGGGATTTACGGCTGAACGGAGACGTAATCCAGACCCCCGCTCTCGGGGCGAGAACGCGGGCCCGAATATCGTGAAGGTGGAAGGTGGAAAGAAGCGGACCTACAGCTGAAAATACACAAAATTTAGATCCCCGATCTCGGCGTCTTTATATCCAGCCCCCGGATCTCAACGCGAAAAAGGGGGGTCTGGAACATGAGAAAGCACGTTCGGGACGAGAAGGTGGAAAGCGGCGCACTCAAGGTTTAAAGAAGTGCACCTACAGCCGAACGGAGAGACCCCCGGTCTCGGGGCGAGAACGGGGGTCTGGAATATCGAGAAGGTGGAAAGCTGCGCACCCAACATAGGAAGAAGCGGACCTACAGCTGAAAATCCACGAAATTTAGATCCCCGATCTCTGCGCGAGAAAGGGGGTCTGGAACGTGAGTAAGCCTGTTCGGGAAGGTCTTTAATCCAGACCCCGGATCTCAATGCGAAAAAGGGGGGACTGGTGACGGTAATCCAGACCCTCGGTCTCGGGGCGAGAACGGGGGTCTGGAATATCGTGAAGGTGGAAAGCTGCGCACCCAAGGTGGGAAGAAGCGGACCTACAGCTGAAAATACACGATATTTAGATCCCCGATCTCGGCGCGAGAAGGGGGGTCTGGAACGTGAGTAAGCCTGTTCGAGAAGGTCTTTAATCCAGCCCCCGGATCTCAACGCGAAAAAGGGGGGGTCTGGAACATGAGAAAGCACGTTCGGGACGAGAAGGTGGAAAGCGGCACGCTCAAGGTTTAAAGAAGCGGACCTACAGCCGAACGGAGACGGTAATCCAGACCCCCGCTCTCGGGGCGAGAACGCGGGTCTGGAATATCGAGAAGGTGGAAAGCTGCACACCCAACATAGGAAGAAGCGGACCTACAGCTGAAAATCCACGAAATTTAGATCCCCGATCTCTGCGCGAGAAGGGGGGTCTGGAACGTGAGTAAGCCTGTTCGGGAAGGTCTTTAATCCAGACCCCGGATCTCAATGCGAAAAAGGGGGAACTGGAGACGGTAATCCAGACCCCCGGTCTCGGGGCGAGAACGGGGGTCTGGAANAGGGGGAACTGGAGACGGTAATCCAGACCCCCGGTCTCGGGGCGAGAACGGGGGTCTGGAATATCGAGAAGGTGGAAAGCTGCGCACCCAAGGTGGGAAGAAGCGGACCTACAGCTGCACATCCACGAAATTTACATCCCCGATCTCGGCGCGAGAGGGGGATCTGGAACGTGAGTAAGCCTTGTCGGGAAGGTCTTTAATCCAGCCCCCTGATCTCAACGCGAAAAAGAGGGGGTCTGGAACATGAGAAAGCACGTTCGGGACGAGAAGGTGGAAAGCGGCGCGCTCAAAGTTTAAAGAAGTGCACCTACAGCCGAACGGAGACGGTAATCCAGACCCCCCCTCTCGGGGCGAGAACGCGGGTCTGGAATATCGAGAAGGTGGAAAGCTGCGCACCCAACATAGGAAGAAGCGGACCTACAGCTGAAAAT
Organism: Symbiodinium sp. clade A Y106; assembly: GCA_003297005.1. NCBI lineage: Eukaryota > Dinophyceae > Suessiales > Symbiodiniaceae > Symbiodinium > Symbiodinium sp. clade A. The sequence continues at coordinate 28,380 of BGNK01002638.1, forward strand.
CCACGAAATTTAGATCCCCGATCTCTGCGCGAGAAAGGGGGTCTGGAACGTGAGTAAGCCTGTTCGGGAAGGTCTTTAATCCAGACCCCGGATCTCAATGCGAAAAAGGGGGGACTGGAGACGATAATCCAGACGCCCGGTCTCGGGGCGAGAACGGGGGTCTGGAATATCGTGAAGGTGGAAAGCTGCGCACCCAAGGTGGGAAGAAGCGGACCTACAGCTGAAAATACACGAAATTTACATCCCCGATCTCGGCGCGAGAAGGGAGGTGTGGAACGTGAGTAAGCCTGTTCGGGAAGGTCTTNAGCCCCCGGATCTCAACGCGAAAAAGGGAGGACTGGAACATGACAAAGCCGTGTGGACAGATGAATTCTCCCATCCGCACCGCCGCGTACCCAAGGAAAGAAGCGAGATTTACAGCCAAACGGAGTCCGTAAACCAGACCCCCGATCTCGGCGCGAGATGGGGGGTCTGGGAACGACGAGCGGGTGGAAAGAAACGGACCTGCAACCAAGCGGAGTCTTAAATCCAGACCCCTCCCCCGATCTCGGCGCCGGAAGGGGGGGTCTGGAAGCTGAGAAAGCCCAGTCGGGACGAGAACGCCGAAAGAAGCGCACCCAAGGTGGAGAGCAGCGATCCATGATGCACTTGGCCACCAGAAGTCGCATCAGGATGTTGAGCACTGCCGAAGTGCGTGAGACGAGATGCGGATAAGCGGGTGCCATGGCGAGGACGGCCGAGGAAAAGAGGTGCGTGGGCCTGAAGGGCTGGAAGGAGAACTGGCACTGTCACTCTGACGGGGGGGCAGACTGGGGAGGGGCCGGGTGCTCGTCGACGGCTGTGGGGGAACCGCCTTAGTGCCGCCCCCGGTGTCCCGACACCCTTAAACAACCCAGAGAGCCCGAGACAGACCCGCCAGAACCGGGGGGTATATGTATATATATATATATATGTATATGTATATGTATATGTATATGTATATGTATATGTGTATGTATATGTGTATGTATATGCATATGCATATGCATATGTATATGTATATGTATATGTGTATGTATATGTATATGCATCTCTTTGCTTATGAAGATGTTGACTCTTTTTCCGCTAGGGGGAATTGGGTTGTTCACGCTTCGAAGGGCTCTTAGGGGGTTCGGGGCTGAGGGCCCTAGGGTGTTCTCTGGGTCTGAGGGCTTTTAGGGTATAGGCTTTGCCTGTAGCCGAAAAGACCTACCGTTTTAGTGAACTCTATATATATATATATATACCATAATAAGGAAACCTAAAAGGTAGATCTTTTCGGCTGCAGGTGGTGCTTAGTGTTTGGACGTCAAGGGATTGCAAGCTTGCAATGAGCCTGAAGGCTGCAAACCCTTTTCTTTGCCCAGTCTCCTAAGCTAAAGGCGAATCTGTTGTGGCCACGTTGGGACCCTAAACCCTAAACCCTCAACCCTAAACCCTAAACCCCAAACCCCAAACCCTAGACCCCAAACCCCAAACCCCAAACCCTAAACCCTAAATCCTAAATCCTAGTTGTGGTCACGTTGGGACCCTGCAACCCCAAGAAACGCTGCCGGATCGACGAAGAAACTTCAAACCTGTTTAGAACAGCTACCCAAACCCCCGGGAGGATCCAAAAAGTAGATCCCTTAATGGGGGTTCCTATAAAGTACCCTTTACAGTATGTAGCTAGGGCAAATTAGGGGAAATTACTTCTTAGATCCTCCCGGGGGTCTGGGTACAGGTGCAACCTATCAAGATTTCGGGTTTTCGGTGTTAGGGGCTTCGGGGTTGGGGTGTGTGGGGTTTACGGTCTATTGGGCTTAGGGTCGAGTGGGGTTTAGGTTTTAGGGTACAAGGTTTAGGGCTTAGTCCTCAACCCAGAACACCTGCAGACACGAAACTTTCAACAGCGAGCTCTGAACCAGAAATCCCAAACTGCTTACCCTAAACTCGGTACCCTAAACCCTGAAACCCCCACTAAACCCTAAACCCTGTACCCTAAACCCTAAACCCCACTCAACCCTAAGCCCAATAGACCGTAAACGCCCAACCCCACTAGACCCCAACCCCGAAGCCCCTCACCCCGAAAGCCCAAAACCAAAAAAGGCCCAAACCCTAAATCTAGGCCCGAACTCCTAACCCTCACAACCCCAACCCCAAAAGCCAATAACTAACCCCGCAAACTCAAAATCTATAAACCCTAAGGTCCAAGAAGGCCGGGAGGCACCGAAGGCGGCCACTGAGGAGGGTTCGGCTCCATGTCAGCGTCCTTCGCTGGGAAAGACGATGCTCTGGGGATTTCGGGTTGAGAGGCTCTGGGCTTCGGGTACAGACTCTTAAGGACTTGGGGTGTAAGGTTTCTTTGTAATATCGACTGTCGCGGGCTTTGGGTTTGGGGTTTCAAGTCTAGGACTTCGGGTTCAGAGCTTTTCTTGGTGTAGGTTTAGGATTTGGGGTTTCAGGCGGCGTAGGGTTCTGAAGTCTAGTCACTAGTCCCTACACCGAAAAACCCCGGAAGCTCATCTTCGAAGGGTGCATCCTAAACCACGGAAATTCCCAATAAGTAGCCTGGAAAAGTTGGAGTCGAGTCTAATAGGTTTTGCGGAAAACTAAATCCTAAACCCCGAAAGCCTTTCTTGTTTTCGGGGGTTATTGAGAAACGCTGGGTCTTGGTTAGAGCTGCAGACAAGGATCCTTTTATTGTGGGGTTATAGGGCCAGGGTTTCTTCCTATTACAAGTAAAACATCCTAAACCCTAAACCCTAGACCCTACCCCGACACCCCTTTTTGTGTCCGGGGACTACAGGAATAATGAAGGCCTTAAAAGTTAGAATGTGGTTTCGGACTCCACATTATAAGCATAATTGAACATAAGGAAGCCTAGTGAATAATATTGGTAAGTATTTTAGGCTTCAAAATTAGGTTTGCTCAGTGCTGCCGGATTGAAGGCACAGCGAATTCAGGGCTGAGGGCTTTGGGCTGAGAACGTCGAAGTTCTCGTGAGGAAGGATTTAGGGGCTTAGGGTTTTGGGGGTTTAAGGCTTAGAGCTTAAAGTTTATAGGCTTGGGGATGTTTAGGGCTGACAAGTGTGCGGAGTCCATCATGAGTCGACAAGACTTCAGGACCCTTATTCTCTGAAACTCCATGTTACCCTACGAACCCTAAACCCTAAACATATGGGAGTTTCCGAAAATAGGGGACCCTAATATAGTACCCTAAATAGTAGGATTTCTTTTTTCAAGACCCCGAAATAAGGTACCCCTAATTTTCGGAAACTCCCATATCCCCTACACGCTTCCCAAGAAGCACTGAAGCCCGAAGATCGGAAGCCCCAAACCCTGAAGCCTCAGCTGTCCATAAACCCTAATTTAATTCCTGCATCCAAAACCCACAACCCAAGCCCTAACCCTCAGGTCAAATATAGCTTGAGTCAGTCTATGCCTAAAGTCTAGGCCCTAAATCCAAAAACTTAAATCCCCAACTTCCAACCCTAACCCGAAGGTCGAAGCACCTTGAAACGTCAGCCATGAGACGAATCGTGCATAATCTTGGAGGCTCTTGTGGGCACCATGCCGTTGCAGCAAGGCTTGAACGTCTCCTGCTGAGGCGTGGGCTTATGATCTCATGGGAAACCTTACAGGATGAGGATGTCGGGTCGCAGGGCTTGGGGTTTGGGATTTAGATAGAATTTTTGGCTTGGGGTTTCGGGTCTCGGCCTTAACACCCCAAGAAGACCGCAGGTGTTGGGTTTAGGGCATTCAACCCTAAACTCCACGCCTAAAGTCTGAGGCCTTAAACCCTGAACCCCAAGCCCTAAACCTTCAACCCTCAACATCCCGCAACCCGAAGGTCTAAACCCTCAACACTAAATCTTAACACCCGAGGCCGAGGTTTCGCGAGCTCAACAGACCTGTCTTCAAAGGCTCTCGGAGCTACCATAGGGACCTTAACAATTAGAATACGGCTTTGGGGCCCATTATACTATAAATATAATAAGGAACCCCCATCATATACTTGGTAATTGTTAAGGCCCCTGCATTAGGTGTGTTTCGAGTGTCAGCTTGTCCTTGTCTTCGCTACAGGCTACCATCGAAGGTTCCTGTTGCAGCTACTATTAGAGGCTCCTGGTAGGGTGACTATTTTCAAGTGACAACAACGGCTGCTCTTAAAGGCTAGGATACTTTAAAAGGTTGCAAGTGAGGTCACGATAAGGGCTACTAGTCGGATTTAGGGTCTATTATTGTTGATGCGTTTCATGCGCCTACTGTGAATGATTGCCATGGTGATGAAAAGCATGATGATACTGATCGTAACTGAAATTCTCACCGTCAGCATCCTCATCATGGTCATCATCATTTTCATCATCCGCATCACCACTATCATAGTGCCCTCTCTTACTGCTGCTATTGCTGATGCAGTGCTTCTACAAGTTCAACTGCTAACACTGTATGCATTGCGCTCCGGCTAAGGGTTTCACTAGGAGCTTTACACCTACCGGTACGAAGGCCTAGCACTGCTGCCTTCCGCCGGTGCCGGCAGCAGGCTCAGATTCTCTTTCATGAGCATCAATGACACCACCCCGATTTTCGAGGATGAACTGCCTCAAACTGCTCCACTCATACGACCTGCAGGAGCCTTCGTGTGTGTGCGAAACCCCCGAAAATTTCCAATCCTCCGTGCTCGCAAGCATCCGCGGCAGGTGAGAGTGCAGAAGTTGTGGCAAACAGGCAGGCCAGCAACGTTGCCTCGCGGACGCACCCAACCATAAACGCTAAAACCCTAACCCGCAAACTAAAAAGTCCAAAACCCCCAACCCTAAAGCCCTAAACCAAAACCGCAAACCCTAAAGCCCCAAAAGCCCGTGTCCAACGAACGGAACATCGGTGCTGTATCCTATCCTCCGCTTGTTACAATCGCTGCTGTTGCGGCAGACTTGCAACAAGCCTGTCGCAGCTTTCGCAGCGGGGTTTGCTGGTCATGTTGTGGATGCCGTTGCATTCAATCGAGTGCTGGGGAAGTTGCCGTTGGTGCCAGTGGAGGAGTCACTTGAAACCATAGCCACTGAATGCGGGTGGTTCGTTTAGGGGTACTGTACGGGTTTCGATAGGGCTTGCTATAAGCGTTGCTGTAAGGGTAGTTTAAAAATTCTTCTTGCGACCATCGTATGCAACTAGCCACTTCAAGCCGGGCCACGCACGATGAAGGTGACATGAGCCGCACAAATACAGAAATCTGTCACTGTAGGAGGAATTGTCGCGCAAATTTCATTGTGAGACTGCTAAGACTTGAGCCGCACTTCGTGAAAGCCGCCCCGCAAGCTCAATCCTTGTCGTCACTTGAATATAAACCTACATTGTTACACTGGGAACCCCTAACCCCTAAACCTAAACACTAAATGCCTAAACCTAAATCCCTAAATCACTCAACCCTGGGCCGGCTCACGTGCACGTGCTTAGGGGTTTGGGGGCATCTGGGGTTTCGGTGTATTTGGGGTTTAAGGATTTAGGGTTCAGGGCTCAGAGGATTTTGTTTAGGGCTAGAAGGTTCAGGGTTTTTTGGTTTCTGGGATCTAGGCAACATCACCCCTAAACCGTGCGATTCTCAGGAGCTCAACGAGGGAGCCGGAGGGGAAGCTCCCCACCTCATGCTCCCATGAACAGAGGAGCAAGATTGAGCCAAAGCAGATCCAGCACATGAGGCATGAAAAGGAAGAGGAGCCGGAGGAGGAGAAGCCGGGGAAGGAGGGGAAGGAGGAGGAGACATGCCAAACGCGCAAAATTGACCGGCAACAGCCACCGGATGTAGCAACAGAGCGAAACAACTTCGAACATCATGAAGATGATGATGGTCATCTTCTTCTTAACTCGCGGCGAGAGAGTCTCACGTCCTGCGGGCGCCAATCAGCTCACATATGTGAGTCGTCTGCTCAAGGCAGCGGCACGAGTGCCCTTGAAGGGAACGCCTACCCTGCACCGAAGTGCCTCGTCTCAGAGTACATTTCACATCTGAGAAGAAAGGAATGAGTAGCTCAGCTAATCATCCAGTGTAAATAGGAATGACTGCTCCTTAGCTATGAGCACTGTACACTTGTTGTGCGTTCCACGACGCGACGTGGCAAGCCTGTCCTCAAGAATTTGAACTCGAGTGCAAAGCATCGAGAGAGTCTGCTGAATGGTCTCCAGCCCCGTCGCCACTGCTTCGATTTGAACTCGTTGCAGGTACAGTCGACTGGCCACCCAGTTCAAGTCCGTTTGCGTGAGGTAGATCGGATCTTGATGCACGGCTCCGCTCATGCTCATGGCGTGTAGACGGTTCAGTATGAGAGGCAGCTAGCTCTACTAGTACTTGAGAGCGCTTGGCAAAGAGCACATACACGTTGGTGCTGAGATGATCAAGCCCTGCTGTGGTCAAGGGCACCGGCATTTTTTCGTCATCATAGTGCCAACTCACTCCCTGTCGGCGCAAAACTGCCGTGTAGTGCCCCGACGTGGGCAGCAAGCCATGGTGCTGTATGCACGCCAGAACCTCGTATTCNCCGTGTAGTGCCCCGACGTGGGCAGCAAGCCATGGTGCTGTATGCACGCCAGAACCTCGTATTCCACCCAATGGACGTCTAGGTTATCAGCCGTAACAAACACTGGGAGGGTAAGAGAGGTCGGGAGAAGGTAGGGATGTTGCTGCTTTATGGCTTTACCCCTGGCACAATAAGCGAAGCGTGGTAGCTGTACACAGACCCAGCTGGGGGCTTGACGATATGCTTGAATGTCAGCACCTGCATGCCAGTGCTGAATCAAGCCTTGCACTTGGGTGGGATCTTCTCTGCTCGATTGATCCGGGATTGCAAGCTGCAGGCATCGGGCCACATGTGATTGCGGCCTGATGTCAAGGCCATCGGCAGTTAGTCGACGAGACTCCCAGCGACCTTGAAGAACGTTACGGGTCAGTCTGGGGTGCAAATGATCCACAAGCTCTGCCGTGTCATGTTGACGATGAGGCAGCGACCAACCCAGAAGCCCAAACCCTACCAAGCGAGCAGCAACGAGCGCCGTCCTTGATTTCACCCAGAAAGCCTGTGGCAGAAGCTCGGAACAGTTTGCCCTAAGGATAACATGCGCAAAGCAGTACAGAAAGGAGTTTAGATAGCACTGGTTCTGTCCCCCCCGAAGTACGAAAGGAACTGGCACAGAGACGGCCTGCGGCAGCATGTCCGAAGACTCTGCACCTGCATGCGGTGCCGGGGATGTTATGGGCTTAGGCGCATACTGCAGGCTCCCAGGACAAGAGGACGGCCTTAGCGGCGCCTGTACGTTATGGTGGCCAGCTGTTTGGCCAGAGCCGACTGAGGCATCCTGTCCTTCTTGAGCGACACTCCTATGAGATGCATCGCCGAGTTCGCCGTCAGAGTGGAAAATGCCTCGTACATCTCCAGCGCCGTCGGCCCTCGCATAGCCACCTCTAGGTGAAAGGTTGAGACCGCCCTCACTGCCGTCTCCGACTTGTGCAGGCCCGAAGAGCCGAAGCGTTGGATGATGTCGCCTTGAAGTGCCTTCATCATCCAGGTGAGAAGACGGATGGCTTCTGCATGCTGCAGGGCCGGTCGATCCGGGTCTTGGATCAGCTGCTTGGCCTGCCGATCCCACTTGAGATACACCCAAGAATTTTCTGATGTCAGCCACCCCCGCTTGAGCAGTACCGCTTTTCCTTCTTCGGTTGCAACCTCTTTCTGCATGCGATTCTGCAGCTCCTGCAGCATGGACTGCATCAGGAGCGTGCGGAGTGGAGAGCGAAGGACTGCCCCTCCCTCCTCCTTTTTCTTGTTCCACTCCCTGCTGACCTGAAGCAAGGCCTGGACGATCCCCTCCTGCTCGTTCTTCATGAAGAGCACGAAGCACTTCTCCTGTCGTAGCCTGGCAATGGTTTCCTCTTGTTGCAAGATCACCCTGCTCATCAGCCGGAGAGTGTCCGGTGGCTGATGCATGGGAGGGCCATACATGCCCAGGCCTGCACTCATCTGCCTTTGCGCTGGATGTCCCGCCGGCATTTGTCTCAGGCGGTGTTCCGGGCGAGGACGCTTCAGGGAGCGATCCGGCATGAGTGTGGGGTCCATTCGGCTGACGTTGTAGCAGTGCGAAAAGATGTCCGCCTCCAGCTCGTGGTCCAGGGCATCCTCGAACATCCTGGTCGGGCGACTGCGTGCTGTGCAGAAATGCGACGGCAACACAGAGTTGGAACATGGGTGTACATTGAGTGATGTGTCTTCCCGGTGCGCCCACCTTGTGAGAGCACCACAGGCAGCTCCGGTCCCGCGTCAGATGGGATTTGAACGGCTTGCAAAGCTTAGTGACCTCTGGGAGGAGGTGACCAAGTGTGGGCCCATGCACCTTATTGAAATGCTGCTTGACATGTCTAAAGTCTGCTATCCACTGGTGACACAGGGAGCAGTAATGCCTCATTTCCTTGAGCAGGGAAGGCACAGAGAGCCAGAACTCCCAATGATGCAGTCTCCGGATAAAAGCTCTACGAAGGATTAGTGGGAGATGCTCCACATTTTCACCCTCAAAGGATGCATCATGCGCCGCAGGTGGCACTGCCACAGGCGCCGGAGCCAGCCCAGCATCATAGGGCGACCTGACCAGACTATCTCCCCCCAAGTTGTTGCACGCACCCGACTCAATATGATGCTTCAGATGAGACCATCTATAGAATTGTCGCTCGCACAGCCTACACTGCGGCATGCCGGCATAGGCATGGACGTGGGGCTGAAAGATGGTGGGGGTACGCGTGGAGTGCATGGGAAGGTGTCGATGTACCAGTTTACTATGGATGCGCATAGCATTCTCACTGACAAACATCTCCGAGCAGAACGGGCAACTAACAATCGGCTGCTTCCCCGAGTCCGAATTGAGATGCTGCGCCTCCTGCTTCAGGAGTATTTCAAGTCTCTCCGCCACGACCTCGAGATGTCGGAGGGCGCCAGGGGTGGTGGTGACATCCGGCGCCGAGGCTAGAACATGTTCCAGACGAGCACGATGCCTGTCCAGCGCACATTGTATGGTCCAGCCTGGCATGGCCAGTCCCGCTTTTTCCCACACCATCTGAGTGGTGACGTGAGTCAAATGAGCAGGAAGCCGGAGAATAGCTCGGAGGTGCCTAGTGAGTTCGGTGACGAGTTTTCGCAAAGTAAAGCGCGTCAGACCCACGACATGCTGCGAGTAGAAGGCACTGGTACAGACACAGGCCTGCCACAGCCTGATCCGGTGCGCTTGGCTTAGATGATGCGAGCCATTCAAGGTTTTGCGCAGTCCCTGATAGCGTGCCTGGCACGCCTTTAGACGGTGCTGCATATTCTTGTCTAGGCGTCTGCGGTACGACACAATGGAACCTCCTTGACGGGAATACCACATTCACGACCATGCACCATTATTCGTAGATGAGTGACACCCGCTTTCTGAAACACTGCCTCATGCCGAAGCGCCGAGGCGTCTTTGCCCACGAGCTTCAGAAGAATAGCTGTTTTCTGATAGTTGATGTTCATTTGCAGGGATTCAAGCGTCTCAAGGATCAGCTTTAGGTCCTCTCGGGCTCTGTCAAAGTCAGAGCTCGAACGAATAACCCAGGATCCCCAGCAATCATCAGCGAAGAGAGTTAGAACACGGATGATCCACGCTTGATCACGGCGCGCTTGTAGCAACAGAAGAAAAGAGGTAGTGAAGTAGGACCAAAGATAGGGAGCGATACAGCAGCCTTGCTTGATCCCTGTTGACGTCTGTGTGCTGTCTCTGCGATCGCCCACGGTGAAGTGATATTTAGCTTGGAAGTGAAGATGCTGAACGACTTCAATCGTGGCCTGATCAACACCATTATCCCGTAGAGCCTGATAAACCAAGCCCCGCCGAACACTATCAAATGCACGCGAGAGGTCCAAAGAGAGGGCCATGCCCCCCTGACACTTCGGAGTTGCAATCCCCGCCTGTTGGCCAAAGCGGTTCACGGCTGCACCCCGAAGCATATCGTCCACCTCAGTGAAGTGTGCGTGGGCTTTGGCCAGAGCATCAGCAGTGCCCCTGCCCATTGTATACGCAAATTGAGGAAGCTGCTGCAATAGCGGGAGGAGCACCACAAGCAGATTCTGACGCAGGGTCATAGCCAGAACCTTGCTGGATGGACACTGCAGGCCAATAGGCCTCATGTTGGCAACTGTGGTGGGTGGTTTCGACGGCTTAGGCAACCAGATCACATGTGTGTCCTTCCAGTCCCCCTGTAGCTGACCGGATTTGCCCCGCTTAAAGTGACGTCGAATGGCCTCTCCCAGGACAGGTCCCAGGGCCGATGCGCACGCCTTCCAGCAGGCAGCCGGAGCAACATGTTTAGGGACGGCTTTGCCAATACCCAGCGAAGCAAGACTGCATGTTACCGCGGCATCTTCCAGACTCAAGTCAGTAGACATCACGGGGGGTGGTTCCTCATCGGCCAGAGCGGCGAAGACACCATTACTGTAGGACACTATGGCCTGGAGCTGCTCCTCCGAGGAGAGAAGACGACCCCTGGAGTCCTTCATTCTGGAGGAATGCATTTGATTGCGGGGTGTGAGTCTTTTTACGACCGAGTACAGGACTCGCTGGTCCCCCTTGCTGGCCGCCTCCTCTGCAGTGTCTATGAGGCCTAGGAGAAATTCCTTCTTCAAAGCCTTGCTCTGCCGACGAAGCTGGGTAGAGGCCCTAGCGAAGGCTGCCAGGAGACGCCATTTGTCCCAAATGCCTCGGAATGTGCACACGGTTGCCTTCCTGGCAGAGCGGTAGAGTTGCCACGTTTGGCTGGCCGTTGCTCTAAACCTGGGGTCAGCACTGACTCTGGCATCTGGTCCCGGCTTGGCCGGGAAGGCAGCAGCTGCCTCCTGCAGCATGATGAGGTTAATGCTGGTTTGCGTCCGGGCTAGATCATACAGTGGCACAGTCGGCGATCGGCGGATGATGCGTTGACGCATTTCCTGCAGCGTTTGGCTGCAGTCGCGGACGGCGCTCTGCAGCTCGGCCATGTTGATCTGAGCGGGCCGAGGAGCAGGCTTGGACCCTTTACTGAAAAAGGGGGCTGTCTGTACCGTGGCCAGGATGGGATAATGACCAGCTAGCCTATTGGCACCGACCGGAAACAGCCGAAGCGGTTTGGCATGTTTGGCCGGGCCACCGGACATGCGCCGTCTGGTGACCACGAAGTCAATTTGCGAGCTACCTGTGCTGCTATAGTATGTGGCGGGTTGGCGAAGGTGCCACGTGTTCAACGCCACCAGAGCATGCTTTATCAACAATGAGTGCAGATGCTCATCAAAGGTTGAGCTTTGGGCGAGTATCGAAGGTCCAACCACCCCAGGCTCGCTCCTAAGCGTTGCGTTAAAATCTCCACATAACAGGAGCTCACACCTCTGTGGTAAGGACGTCAGCGAGGCGTCCAGGCCTGTCCACACCGCCTGGCGTAAGGCGTGGTTAACCGTGGTGGTGAGATGACTGCGCCACACGTGCTGATACATCCCATAGACCGCTATTGGCAGGTTGGTGCGGCGCAGCATTGCTCGAACTAGCACAAGTCTACCGGGAATGATTTCCTGAACACAGGGGTCCTTCAGCGCTTGTCGGTTGATCATCACCAGGATCCCACTGAACCTGGCATGCTCTGCCGGGTCGGGGCTACCAGCCGTGTGTATCATGAGCCAGCGTCCTGATACAAAGTCACTGGTTGGACCCCAATGCGTTTCTTGAAGAATGACAAGATCAAGGGAATCTTGCTGATCACACCAAGCCATTATCTCCTGATACATGGACGAATTTAGCCCGCCCGTGTTCCATGAAAGAACACTGAGTTTGCTGGCCTTCGGCGCTGTCAGGCCACGCGTGCGCTTGCGAGTCCTCCAAGGAAGGCTTTCCGGGGCGGCTAGAGCTCCCAGGGTTTGACTACTGTGCCATTGACCTCTGTACCATGTTCCCCCCGAGGAGGACGTGGCCGCCCTGATTTTGGCACGTCTGTAGGCTCGTTTCATTCCTGCTACACTGTAGGCTGTAGGCGTCCACGGGTGCGCCTGACCACGATGCTTCCCCACAGGCTCCAAAGAGTCTATGGGTCCCCCTCCTGCCGTGGCCGCAGGAGGNTGCTACACTGTAGGCTGTAGGCGTCCACGGGTGCGCCTGACCACGATGCTTCCCCACAGGCTCCAAAGAGTCTATGGGTCCCCCTCCTGCCGTGGCCGCAGGAGGAACCCTCACCCCGTCTATCCCCCTAAAGTGCCATAAGTGTATTAAAAGGAGGAGATAAACTCCGGACTTGGGACCGGACCGGCTATTAGGCTGGAAGGGTCTCTGTTGACAACGTATCTTGTGCTGGGGCTCAAGATTAGGGGGGCTAGGGCTTAATCGAGAACAGTCTGGAAGAGATGCCATACTTTGACCTTCAGGTAGATTGCTTGCAGGGCCGCCTGCGCGGCAGGACGGCCGTGTCGGCGAGCGCCCTCGCTGGGCGACTGAGCAATGAGCTGGCTGCTCCGCATTCCTGTAGGAGCAGGTGATACTAGACTGTATACCTGGGTCACGGGACCTAAGCTTACGGCGAAAGGGAGCATAGGGATGCAAGTCAGCTCGGCTTTGGAAGCCCTGTGCACACATGCTGCGAGGTCTACCTATGACAGCACAGATGGTCCTGACACAGCTAGTCCCTCCTCTCCGAGGGCCGGTTGCGCGGGCGGTACTCGTGGGTGCTGCGAAATTCATAGTCGCGCCATTGCTCCAGGAACTCTCCCTGGAACAGCCTGCGCGCTTCAGCTTGCACAGTTTCCCATCGTTTGTTGGCCAAGCGCCGGCGCATGCCGCCAATGCGGCCGCCCTGCTCCCTACTGGTGAGCTCCTCAAGAGCAGACAGCTGCTGGCGATAGAGTGCCAGAAAGTGTTCTCTTGCATGTGCCAAACAGTTGGCCTCCAAAATGAGGCTGGTGGCACTCCATGTGTAGCTGCCGTCCTGACTCCCTTCCACATCATCACTGACGCCGTCATCGGCATGCTCAGAGCCTCTATGGGCTCCGCCCTCTGCTGCATCCGTGTCGGTGGCCGAGGTGGTGTCTGAGGACGAGCTGGAGCTGGCGAAGCGGCCATCAGACCTGTGGGGGCCAGCAACCCTGGCTCCATCCATGTACGGCCATCTGCGCTCCGGCTGTGAGTCATCGTCAGAGTCAGTTGCGGCAGCAGGCGGGTCATCCTCATGCTTCCGCTTTCGACCTGCATCCGTCGCCGCCTGTCCAACGACATCGTTGACTGGCCGAGGAGGAGCAGGCCCTCTAGGCTTTGCATCAAGCGACGGCACAGGGCCATCGCGCACATGATCACGAGGAGTGCACTCAGCGGCCTCCTCCGCGGCTGCCATGGGCGAGAGCTCAGCGTCATCCTCGCCGTCTCCATGCTCTGGCATCTAACTTCACCAAAGAAAAACCAGAAGAACCCCAGCCCCCCCAAGCGAGGCAACAAAGAAAGCGACCCTCCGGGCTTCACCTGTGAGCCGTGGAGCTTGATGATGGTCATCACCATTATCATCATCACCACCATCATCATCAAAATCATTATCCTCGTCCCCAGGCCAATGAAAGGGCCGATCGTTTTGCTAAGCAGGGACACAAGATGAGCATCGCAGAGGGAGAGGGCACTCAGCATCTTACGCAACGCAGCAGGACCGCAGACTCATCTGATCACACCGCAACGCAAGTCGCGCAAGCATTCAGGACCGCATCCAAAGAAACTTTTCAGCCACATGTACGAAAGGCGAGGACACCGTGGATCCGGGACACAACGAAGCCCGTGCAGCGCAGGCAGCGCGAGACGAGGATTGAAAGAGCAAACAAGCAGAACAAGCCAAAGCGGATGTTGCGGCAAGACAAAGTTAACGATGCACATGAGTAATTGCTAGAAGACTCAGGGGCTGACAAGTCCACAGAGTGGGGCCCGGTGCTCAAGCAGCGGAAAGGTTTCGTGGCACACACAAACATCTCACACAGGAAGGGGTGCCGCAACCATGGCCGAAGACACACGAAGTTTTGAAGGAGCATTTGCAGAGCAAGCAATGGACCCCCGGACCATCCATCCCAGACCACACGGCAAACAAAAGTTTACCACTTGCACAGCTGCTAATGCACCACCACTTCTACTAATACCACTCCTACCACTACTAATAATACTAAAACATAATAATTACTACTACTACCACTACCAAGGGTCTTGTCCGGTCCAAGCAGAAGGCCAAACGCAATGTAAGCAGGCAGTCCTCTTACTGTTGCTGAGGCTGTAACCACGCGCATCAAAACCAAGGATTCATGCACTCTGACCACATTGTACACAGACCGAATCGACGGAAACTGCACGATTCCGTCAGGGCTCTTGTTCTTGTCTCGTGCTTTCTTGGAAGCGCTTTCTGCGAGTGTGAGTCAATCATGTCAATGCCTCCTTCGCCTGGTTTTGTCGGAGTCCCTGCGATCATGCTCCAGCAAACACGCCACACAAGGTCACGGTCGGGTCTTCGATAATACCGTTTGATCACCTTCATCATGCGTGCTAGTGATCGCAGCTCCTGCACGGCACATCGCAACCGCAGTCACACACAGTGCACTCTTGAGATATTCTTGTATCGAAGGGAAGTGACTGGTGAGTCCTTTCGAGAAGACGCGCCCATGCCATGAAGGCTCCGAGTGTGAGCAATCGCCGCAAGAAATCCTTAGCAGTCTCTCCCCGCCATCGCCAACAGCAGTTCTACGCAGTCAACGCTCAGGCCGGAGAGTACGAAGTGGGCTGCAGGGCACGATCTTCGCCGGCGGGTTCATCGTCAGCGCCGCCGACAACAATCAGAAGGGAGAAGAAACAACACCAAGCGAGCATCACGACAAACTTCAAGCACGACGCTACCACGGAACTCACGCGACCTGAAAAGCTTTGCCTGACCCCTGCACAGTCCGTGCTGAACAGGAAGGCGTGAACCGGGCGTCGGTCTCGTTAACTAGCATTCCGTCCCTCTCCCTCACTCTCGTTCTCTCTCTCTCGCTCGCTCTCTCTCTCTCTCTCTCTCTCTCCATCTTGACCGCTTTGTCCCTCTCATTCTCTCTCTATCTCTCTCTTTGATTGTTTTGTGTTTTCTTCATTGTCTTCTCTCTCTCTCTCTCTCTCTGTCTGTCTCTGTCTCTCTCTCTCGCTCGCTCCATGCCAAGAAAGATGTCTTGTTACGCTGAGCTTGCACGTGGATGCTGAACCCGTCGTTGCGATAAAAGCTCAAATAGACCCTCAGGCTTATAGGGACGACAAAGGCAAGTTTGGCGTCAGTTTACCCAAAACCATGTTCGGCAGCCTGTGAAACAGCCGAGAAGTTCCCTTTGACAAGAACAGAGCGGCTGCGCTCATTTTCTGTCCGCGATGCTAGTGCTGGAACGGCAGGTAGGCACGCGGTGTCTTGGCACTACGCAGAAGGAGGACAAAACCTCAAACACGAGCAAGCCTTCGTCAAACCTTAAGCCTTCACCCTGTCCCAAAAGTCTGCAAGCAACAACTCAACTTCTATGGAAATTCTCTGAGAATCTCATCCTCCGAGCTGCCAGAACCCACGTGTGTTTCGATGTGATGTTCACGACTTTGTGCATCACTTCATCACCTGTTGCCAGAACCTTCTGCCGCCGCCGGGGCGACTTTCCCAACCAATGCGTGCAGACAGGACACAGCGGATCCTTAGTATACGGATCTTGAAGTAGGTACCCCTAACTCTACCAAGACACCCCACCTAAACTCCAAACCCTAAACCCTAATTTCAGCTGGAATCTGTCACCGAACTCGCGGCTAAAGGCTCACTGCTCAAGCGGGAGAGGCTCCAGGGTCGACATGAACACCTTTTACCTTAACCTAGCAAAACCTACTTCTGTTGTGGGGTCCAAATAAGCCCAACAAAAAAAAAATCTACCAAACGGCTCGGTTCTGGTTGGTTGAAGTAGGCAAAGACATCAAAGAAGCAACTGTGGGAATTTCAGAAAATGGGGCTTAGGGTTCTGGGGTTTTGGGTGAGCTTCAGAAAATACCCATGCACAAGAGCAGGCTGTGCAGAGATCCACTTTTTGCCCCCCCTGCGGGCTCAAGAAGCCTACCCTTAGCCTTAAGATTCGAACCCATGGAACAAATCTTCAACCTTAAGGTCTGGATATCCGCAAACCGGCAGTCCCTTCAGAAGCCCCTGGAACCCGACCCTTTAACAGCCCCGCTCAAATCTTTGCTTTAACAGGCTTTTCAAGCAAAACCTACTAGAAGCTAAAACCCGGAAACAAAACCTAAAGCCACAAGACCCCAGAACCTTCAGCTTCTGTGAGAAAACAGGAAGCTCCCACAATTCCATGCCTCCTCGAGCTGTGTCGGACACGCGCGAGCCGTGTCCTTCCTCAGACCGCCTGGCCGCAGGCGACAAAAGAGGGGGCTCTGGTATTATAGTATAATGAGGCTATCAATTTACATTGCAGGTATTAGTATAAAACATAGTATATTCTATAGCATTGTGGCTATGTATAGTATTATGTCTTGGCATGGGGGCAGCTTCTGGCTTTGGGCTTAAGGCTTCAGGCGCTTACGGTCTATGGAGTTAGGTGCTTACTGCAAGGTTTGTAGGTTATAAGGCTTGAAGGGTTTGGTTTTAGGGATCGGGAGTTTAGGGTGTTGGGCTGGTCAGGGCGAGGTTGAATCCTAAACCCTAAACCCTCTTCGCCCCAAACTCTAGGAAGTCAAGAAGCTTACAAGTGAATTTGTTTGCAGTGGGGGGAGTCAGGGTTCGGGCTGGGCTTTCGGGCCTCGCGGCTTTCGGATTTTGGGCCTGAACAATCAAGGCTTCAGGGTTTTCCGTTTGCACGACCGCAGACCGCCTGGCAGCTGAAGGCGGAAGCTACGTGTGACCTTGGGCCAAGGGTGGAGGGCCTGGGGTTTAGGGGTTTCGGAATTGCCCAACATTGCGCCTGAAACTACTCGGGCGATTCAGAAACGTACCATCTCATGCCGGGAAGAGGAGCAGAATAGATGCTGGCCATTTCAAACCCCACACAGTAGCCTAGACGAAGTGCATCCAATGCGTAAGATGCCAAAATCAAACCCCTGCGCACGGTTGACGTCAAAGTCGAAGGAAACGGCGGGCTTCGACCACAAGGCTCAAAGGCCCGTAAAGCTCCCTCCAGCGCCTGTGGAGAACAGCACTCTGGCCATGGCAAGTTCCGCGACCTGGGCCTTCTGGCAGCTAGCCCCGATGTTGTTGCCGTAGAGCTCGATTTCGCAGACATTTGAGCTGCTGCTCACGGCCTGGGCAAGTGCCTCGCGGGGAAACGGAAACATGGCTCCTGCTGTCGGCAATCTTTGGGAGCACTGGGCCTTGCCACCCTCATCTCCGACGTTGTTCCATCTAAGGTTGATGCGAGTGAGCGTGGAGTTGGTCTTCAACATGTTTGCAAATGCCTCACGCAGGAAAAAATCCTGCTCTAGCGGCACCGATCTATGGAACCGTCAGGCCTTTCCACCCTCCACACCGATGTCGTTGCTGTGGAGGTTGATGTCGGTGAGCGTCGAGTTGCTCTTCAACGCTTCAGCAAGCACCTCACGGCAAAAGCTACCTCACTTCAGCAGCACTCATGCATTGACCGCCGATCCTTACCACCCTCAACACCGATCTTGTTCGCTCCGAGGTCGATTTTCGTAAGCGTCGAGTTGGTCTTCAACGCTTCGGCGATTGCCTCATGTCGGAAAGAAACCCGCTCAAGCATCACCCACCCTCTGGAACCACCCGGCCTTACCACCCTCCTCACCGACGTCACCGCCTTCGAGGTGGATCTGGGTGAGTGTGGAGTTGCATGACAACGCTTCTGCAATCGCCTCACCGGGAAAGAAATGCTACTCCAGCAGCACTGACATGTGGAACCACCGGGCCTGTCCACCTTCGTTGTGGAGGCAGCAGTCCCTTATGTCGAGCGCGGTGATGGTGCAGTGTACTGTTAATTGCTCTGCGAGCTCCTGCAGAGCATGGAGGCGCATCAGGCACCGATGCCCCCACATCCAGCACTCGCGGAAGATCGCGGAAGGACAGCACCCCCGTCCTGAATGCGCACTCGTCCCGTGCAAGCCTGGACAGGCTCGGCGGCCTTGTCTGCGGAATTGCATTGGGCTGAATTTGCAAGCTTGCTGCGCATTTCGGATATAGACCACTCAGAGGCTGCACCATGGCCGCCGTGGTCGCCTGACAGCACTGCTGTGCACCAGCTCGGCACCGTTCATCACAACCCAACAATCCAAATGCCTGGCTTGTCGGCGCCAGCGTTCGAGAGTGCCAAATGTCACGAAACACTCGTGCACAAAAAGGACTGAGATGGGTGAGCGCGGAGTTTCTCTTCAGCGCATCTGCAATCGCCGTCAGTGCCTCACACTCAGACGGAACCCTGAATACCGCTGTGCCGACCTCTGAACCACTGAGCCTTTACCCCCTCTTCGCTGTGCGTCGAGTTTCTCTTGGTCTTGAACATGTTTGTCGATGCCTCACAAGCAGAACAAAACCCTGGTCCAGCAGTGAACCACCGGGCCTGATCGCGGATCAGGTTGCCTCGGAAGTTCATGTGCGTCAGCGTCGCGTTTGTCTGCAACGCTTCGGCAATCGCCTCACGAGAGAAAAACTCAGCTCCAGCAGCACGAACCTCTAAGCGGTCGTGCCTCTCCGCCCTTCACGCCGATTTTGTTGCATGCGAGGTTGATATGGGTGAGCGTGGAGTTTATCTTCAATGCATCGGCAATCGCCTCGCTCGGACAAGAACCATCAAGAACCCCTCTCTCCCGCAGCACCGACCTCTGAATGGGCGTGCCTTTGCATCTTCATCGTCGATTTCATTAAATGCGAAGTCGATGTTGGTCAGCGCCGAGTTTGTCTTCAACATGTTTGCAAGCGCCTTACGCGGCGAAAAAGCCCTGGTCCAGCAGCCCCCGCGCTCTGAACCTCCGGGCCTGAAGACCCGATCCACCAATCAGGTTGGACGAAAGGTCCACGTGGGTCAGCGTCGAGTTTGTCTGCAACGCTTCGGCAATCGCCTCTGCAGAAAACAAAAACTCCGCTCCGGCAGCCTCTAGATGGTCGCGCCTCTTCACCCTCCCACTCCATGGCGTTCCCTTCGAGGTTGATGCACCGCAGCGTCGAGTTCGTCTTCAACGCTTTGGCAATCGCCTGGCAGAGAACAGGGCTCTGCCCCTGCGACACTGACCTCTCTGCAGCCCGCCGGCCTTTCCACCCTCCAGACCAATTCTGTTCCTTGAGAGGTGGATGCTGATGAGCGTGGAATTGGTCTTCGAGGCTTCGCCGATCGCCTCACGTGGGAAAGCAACGCTGCTCCAGCAACACCGACCTCTCTGAGGCCCACCGGGCCTTCCCACCCGCATCTCCGATGTGGTTGTCTTTGAGGTCGATGCTGGTGAGCGTGGAGTTGATCTTCAACGCTTCGCCAATCGCCTCCGTGCACGGAAAAAAACAAGGATACCCTCACCCTCTGTAAGCACCGAGCCTTCACACCCTCCGAGCCGATTTTGCCGAGTCGGAGGTCGATGTGGGTGAGCGTTGCGTTGGTCTTCAACACTCCTGCAATCGCCTCACCCCGGACAGATATGACAGGCCTTTCCACCCTGTGCCCTGCGAAGTTAACATGCGTTTGCACAGAATTCGTCTTCAACATGTTTGCAGGGAGGGTGGGCACAGCCGAGACTGGGATCTAATTCGCTGTTGACTCCTAAATCCCTCTCTGAATCCCTCTGTCGTGCCTCGCACAGAACACAAGATGCACCCATTACTGGACCAATCTCCAGCTCGCTGACCGTCTCGTTCGATGCGAGTGCCTGACAGGTGAATGTAGGAAAAAAACCACCCCAAAGCCCAAAGCTCCGAGGCCCGGCCTTCCCAAACTTCTCGGCCTCCTCTCGGCCCACCTCGAACTTTCGGAGCCTCAGCACCCTCAGCTTTTGGTAGTAAGGCAGGGCCTTTGCCAGCTGGCCCAGCTGCCCTTTGGGCAAGTCTTGGAAGAGCGCTTCTTCGCACGCAGACACTTTCCAAATGAAAACCGTGCGCTGCAGCCTGTTCACTGCAGCATCGCTTCGATGAGTGAAGGCTGCAGAACTCATCTCTTCGAAAACCTCTGGAGACATGGGCACTTTGCCTGGCCCATCCCGTGGAGGACGAGACCAAGGAGCATCGATCCGGTGGTTCTGTTCGGACCGGCTCCGGGCAGAAGACCATTCGACTTCTGCCTTGCACCACCCTCGATTTCTGTAAAGTTCCCGGTTCCCGACCAGCTCCTTTAGCGGACGGTCTCGGACCGAAGCGCTCGCTGCATCGTACACTCGCACCCGATAGTCCAAGTTTTTCATTGCAGCGTCCCAGACATCGTCTGGGGTGATGCTTTCCAGCCGGAAAGTTCGGGTACACTGATGGGCGTACAAGACGTGCATGTCCTGCATCGACCGTCGAAAACTCTCCTCCTCTGCTTGCCCATGCCCTCACTTCCTCGTGGGTCACCATGCCCCACTCCTCCTCTGTGCAGGTATTTTACAACACAGAAGCATGAACGAGGACGGCGCATGCGCAATACATAAAAAGGGTCACAAAGAAGCGCCGCAACTGAGGGCAGCTCGGCTTCCTGGCGACGAGGCAAAGTTCTCCTCGACTTCAGCAGCTCGTACAAGTACCTGGCTATTGGGTCGTTGAGGGGTTGTTTAGGGTTTAGGCGGTTTAGGGTTTAGGGTCCACGCTTCGTGCTGCACCTGACGTGAAAGCCATTCAAGCCCCGACATGCCCCGACGATTCAGAGGAGCTTGACGCGCTCAGCATGGGCACTCCGCTCTGACCAAGCGGATGTTGGCATTTGTCAAGAACTCGGCCAGACTCGTGGGATCCGTCAGATCATACATGGCCTCGGGCATCCAAACACACTGCAGCAGCAGATCTGCAAGCCAATCAGTGCGTAGCGACAAATCATGTCTAGCGAGACAAGACTTCAACTTAAATATGAGACCTCCACGTAACTATCCAATACAATTCTGCAGGAGCTGTCTGTCAACATGCTGTGAAGAACTCAAATTTGTACAGGTATCCATGGTTGAATATGCCCGGATCCTACAGACATTGAAGTCCGGATTGCCCAAAGCTACATGACAGGACCTCTGTGCAGGAAGGTTGCATCTGGGTGCCCGTTTAAATCAAAATCACAACCCCAAAGGTTTGGAGCATTTTTGGCTCATATAGCTTAGGACCTTAGGAGAGCAACAAGACGGGCTCATGTGCCTACCCATAGAATCCCTTACAATAGTCCCCTACATTTCCTAAACCCTCCTCCACCCTCCCTTAAGAAACCCTATATTGTAATCCCTTACAGTAGTCCCTATGTTCCCTTAACCCTAATCCCTCCCTGAAGCGCCGGTAAGATCAGCCCTTCACGGTCGGGCATCAGGCCTTTGAGCTTGAGTCGGCATCTGCCTAGCACAGTCAGAGCTCTGCAAAGGTCTAGGAAGTAAGGGATTAGGGTTTAGGCTTCAGGGCTTACGGGTTATAAGGGTTTAGGACGGCCGCGACAGGAGAGGAAGAGGCAATTCTACATGACATGTACAAACCGACAGCTGCAAGCCCACAAAATGCAGATTCCCTTCCTTGATTCGTGGCTATCGCAGGCGAACAGAGTGGGATGACATTGACATTCCTTTCATGCAATCTCGCTCGGCTGAAACCGAAGCTGTGGAAAAACCCTCTGAACACTGAGCCCCTCAGTGTACGAACCTCTGCACACTATACCCCGAATCCTCCCCCTCTCTACCGTGCTTCTCTCAAAAAACCCGAGCCTTGGAGTGTCTCACAAGGCTTCGCGCGAGCCCGTGGAAACAGCCTGAGTCCCAGGCGAGACTTTGGAGTTCAGCTTTGGCAGCTCAGGAATACGAGGGCTTAGGGTTTAGGGTTTAGTAACAAACTACAAGCAGAGAAAACAAACCAGGACCAGCCTGAAAACGAAGTTGCCCGAGACCCTGGTCCTAACCCCACTGAAGCTTAGACCCAAACCCAGCCCCGAACACAAGCCTCTANTAACAAACTACAAGCAGAGAAAACAAACCAGGACCAGCCTGAAAACGAAGTTGCCCGAGACCCTGGTCCTAACCCCACTGAAGCTTAGACCCAAACCCAGCCCCGAACACAAGCCTCTACCCACTCGCACCTCAAGAGAGAGAGCGTCCTTTTGCTCTGAACCCAAAAGCCTCGATTTGTGCGTGTCGTCCTACGCGAAGCTCGCCGCTTCGGAACCTGGCTCCTGCCTTGTACAGCAGGGGTTTCGGTTTCACANAGAGAGAGCGTCCTTTTGCTCTGAACCCAAAAGCCTCGATTTGTGCGTGTCGTCCTACGCGAAGCTCGCCGCTTCGGAACCTGGCTCCTGCCTTGTACAGCAGGGGTTTCGGTTTCACACTGCTTAAAAGGTTCTCACTTTTTCGGGAGGTTCTGCATGGTCTCGTCGCACGAACTTGACTTCACGAAGGGGAGCTCAATCAGCCCGTTGATAGCATTCCACCATGCCTTTGAACACTTGGGCTTCGTAAGAATGTCAGCCAACTGGAAGTCTGTAGGCAGCCAGTACAAGGGTATCTTTTCCAAGGAGATTCGCGGCTGAATGCTTGGCGAAGCGCTGCCAGGTCGATGGCAAGCCTTTTATCGGATGGGACCCTGGGGACCCCCTCACGATGGAGGTGGTCAAACAGAGACTTGCAATCCGATATGCACTTCAGCTTCTTTCCAGAGAGACTTTCAACCCGACACAGCTGCCCTGTAAGAACGGTTTCCACAAACGATCTGACATACTGGCCCATCTCGATAGCCTCCGAGCAGGCTGTCGTCTCAGCAGCGAAGGTTGACCTGCAGACCCGTGGGTTTGCCGACGACTTCCAGTCGAGAACGCTCATAGCGCTCTTCCCTGTCGCGAAGCCAGCAGCATCGGTCAGAGTGATCAGAATGCCGAGTTGACTAGCCACCTTAGAGTTCTCTTTCTTGGCTTTGCGGGCTTTCTTATCGAAGGGTGTGTTGTGCATGATCCCACTGTTGTGATCTTCTTCGTTCAACATGAACCCCGGTTCTCCATCAAGCATTGCATTGGCCCACGCCGAGTCATGGAAAACGATGTACTCAAGGCTGTTAAGGTCGAGGGGACGTAGCCAAATGCCTTGTTCCCTATGCTCCCAGGCCCTCCTCGCCAGCTGATTCGTGAACTTTATATCTTCCCGCAACGGGCTTTTCTGTAATTGCTGAGCCAGCGACACACCGCACTGGAGATCAGGGTGCGTCTGTGCACTCAACCATGAAAGGGCACCGATAAGCGACTGATTATCGATCTTCTGCTCAAGACTCGCAACCTCTAAGTCATCTTGTCCCTTAACAAGGTCGATCTCAAAGAGTCTAGAGCTGGCATAGGACTCCTGAGTGATATGGACACCCTCATCCGTGACCGTGACATGTGAGCCGATGTAATCGAAGTGATCGGTTTCCCAATCGTCACCGGGGAACTTCTCTGAGAGCTTGCATTTGACGAAATCGACTAGATCCCTAGGCCCTATCACAAGGAGATCATCAACATGAACCCCGACGTACGCCAGCGGAGTACTGCAGTCATCCCCGACAAGCTGAAAGAGGCATGGATCAAGAGGACATTGGACAAAGTGCAGATCCTGTCCTTGATGCGTAACTCGGATATCAAGCATCTCACGCTTCAGCCGTTTCCACCAGCGCCTAGGTGAGTCAGGCAAGCCAAAAATCCCTTTCGTGACTCTCAGAAGTTGTTCAGGATGCAGACCCCTCAAACCGTTCTTTGGCTGCTTGAGGAAGAGCTCTCTTTCCATACCATCACCATTCAAGAAAGCTGCCGTAATATCACCTGCGGCGGCAACCCAGTCTGCACTCTTCCTCCTGCTCGCAAGCACCTGTGTGAGGATCGTCAGCCTGCCAATAGTGGGCGCATCGGTCTCTAAGTGTTGAAGGTCAGGGTCCTTGTGTCCGGCAACAACGAGCCTCGCCTTATGCTTCCAAGGAGCCTCTGAATCGATTTTCCTCCGACTCCAGTTCTTGTCCCTGTACGCGAACCTGGAGGACAGGATCCTGTCAGCCGGAACTTCCTCTCGGATACGGGTGGATTCCTCGAGAGACATGGGTTCCAATGCATTATGGTCTAGGTGCTCCTGGAATTGTTTATCCTCTGCAGCTCGAAAAGCTTCATGTTCCTCAGGGGGAATCAATCGCCATGGGAGCTCCTTCTCCAGCTGCTTCTCGAGTGCTCTGTCTGTCTGACATCTCTTCAACATGTTGACTGAGTGTACTCGCCCCCCTGGAGTTTTCTGTCGCACCCTCCTCGAAACTGAAGGCGCTGAACCTGATGTCCCATCCCGTTTTCTAGCGCCCTCGCCCTCATCACTCATTACACCGGCGTCCTGGTTCTCCTCGCCTTCGAGATCAAGTTGAAAGTCCATGTCCTCGCCTTCGGGGCCAGACCAATCAATGTCGTCGAGGTCCGGATCCTGAGATGGTAGTTGAGGTTCCTGTTGCGGGGATCCGTCGGGCACAGGATCAAGCTCAGGGGACTGGTAGGTCTCGGGATCGTCCGGATCTAAATTCAGAAGTCTTTCCAAATCGTCTCGGGCGATACGTGTCGAGAAGAGTTCTCCAAGCTCCTCAGATGTAGCCGGTCTAAGGTGTTCTTCGGCTACTAGGTGGCACCTGCCGCCGAACGACACCCACCAGTTTCCCCCTTCATGTCCGATGATAGTGCCGGGGCCCCTCCATTGTCCACGCTTCGTGGCCACCTTTTCAATCCGGTAGAAGCATACCATTTCCCCCACAGCATAACCTCCACGCTTGACCCTCGATCTCTGAATCAATGCCCGCCGGAACTTGGTATCAATCTGGGTCCTAAAGAATGCCATCTTCGCAGCTGCCGGTACACTGATTCCCGTTGTCTACGGCTGTCCTCCGACACAATCTCAATGAATCGCGCTTCGTCGACTCCTGAGCAAAGTTCTTCTGGAATCCTTGGGTCTCCCGAAAACGGCCTGTGAAGGAGAAAACCCGTGCCTGCGTCGCAGCTCATTCTTGGCACTGTTCACAGCTTGGACTGCCATGTACATGTCCTCTGAAGTTATCGACTTCTCATCGATGACTCGCTGCAGTATCTCCTGGTACCATAAACCATGTCGCTCAACGATACCCTGCTGCCAATGCGCTTGGCCGGCGGAGGTCCTCAATTTGCAGCCGTGGAATTCGGCGTACTTGGATACGCCGACCTGTAGCCCAGATTCTAGGTCAGCTGAGATTGTACCCGGAGCACCGAATACATTTCCCCAGACCTGAGTAAACTGCTTGCAAAAGTCCTCACCGGAGTGGCCCTCGAGCTCAGCGACTAAGTGAAAGGTTGTCGAGTGGTCGATGATCGAAAGAAACTCATGTCTGACCCGATTCGAATCAAACACCGAGAACACATCGACACTGACCAATTGATTCATGTCGAGGAGCGAGGGTAGAACAGCTGGTCTTGCACATCCAGTTTTCTGGTTTCGTAGACAGACATCACACCTCATTTTCTTGCATGCTTTTAGGATAGCTTCTTCAGCTCCTGCATAGCGAAGGTGCCTCATCATGTCCTCGATCTTGGGGTGGCCGAGATTCTGGTGCAACCTTGACAGTGCAGACTGAACATGTTTGGGGACACTCGGGTCGAAATGGATAGCAGAAGCACCGTGATGTTCACCATGCCCCTTAGGTTCAGCATGCGACGCGACATGTGCCTCATTGTCAATGTTTTGAGTCCGATTGCACCCAGCTTCATGGTCACCGCAAAGGTCACCGACACGAAGTATCTGGTCATCACCAGCTACCTGGTAGGAGTGGGGTTGTTCACATAGGAGCCCTTTGAGTTTAGGGTAGTGCCAAAACGGGTTGCACGACTTCGCCTGATACACAAAGGTTCCTCCAAGTCCAATCTGGCACCCAGCTGTGTTCACGATTCGGTCCGCGGTACCTGGGCCATATTCGACCGCGTCACCTTGGAACCAAAGAACTCGTGGCTTCAAATCCGACAGAGTACGATGCACATCTAGAGGTCGTTCGTGACTAAGATAGTCATCCCAGGACAAAGGCTCGATAGTCTTGAAGCCAGCCTCGATAGTCTCGCAGGTGAGCTCGATTCCGCCGACCTCAAGGAGTG
The DNA here is from genome assembly GCA_003297005.1 of Symbiodinium sp. clade A Y106. Lineage (NCBI taxonomy): Eukaryota > Dinophyceae > Suessiales > Symbiodiniaceae > Symbiodinium > Symbiodinium sp. clade A. The sequence goes on from BGNK01002638.1 coordinate 54,659, forward strand.
TAACCTGGTCGACGGGTTTTCCTTGGGGCATGACTTCTGCGATGTAAGAGGTTGCTGTTGTCATCCCAAGAGCAAGCATGGCACTCGCGCGTCGTGCCCCTTTCCACAAACTCCGTCTCATACTCTTCTTTGGTCTAGTTTGATGCTCCTTCTCCCATGCCTCAGAACCCAACGGAAACCGCCGCTACGAAGTACATCCCGTTCTGGTCTCGAAAGCTCACCGATTCCCCTCGTAGTGTAGGCGACAATACTGCACCTGGTTCCGGTCCACTGTTCTACTGCATGACGTGTTTTGGGAGAGAAATGCACCTGGTATCATGTAGTAGTCCATGGGCTCGGGTGCCATCTGATAAGATAGTCTCCTTGATCAGGTTGTTGTCGTTAACCTCGGGTTTGGGATCACACTCAAGCCAGAGACGACCTTGTGAAAACTCACCGAAGGAGATAGCCCAGTTAAGTGAAGGATGCAAGTTGTGTGCGTCTCTGTGCGGTCCGACGTGGCAGTTGTAGCCGAGCTGGAGGCTGCTCCATTGTCCTTCGGCACCGTGGTGGCGCATGAATGCATTGAGGTATCTGCATGTGTGCCAATGCTCGAAAGTCTTCTTGATGATACCATAATGATTGCCGTGAGAATAGGCCCCAAAAGCAACGCTGCAAGTACTCTCATTGATCTTTCTCTTCCGTGAAGATTGGGCTAGTTTGCAGACGCATTCAAGAACCTTTTCGCACGACTCGAAGCTAAAGTCCCTTTTTGCCAATAGCTCCTGCGCTCGGCTTTCGGCCGAAAACACGTCAGATCCAACCACCTCTGCAGCAGCATTCTCTTGACAGTCAAAGAACTTCCCATCATCAGGACTATAAGACTGCTTTTCGTGATCAATCGAAACGACCATCAATCCATCAGGAGATTCCTGCTGTCTATCGGTGAGTTCGCCCTCTGACTCATACCCGCCGGGGTGGCCATGCCCTAGATGTTGTACTTGTCCCGTAACGAGGCCAATCGAGCCATAAGCTCCTCCATCTCCGCTTGAACGCCCGGCGGTACATCTTGGTTCATCCTCACTGAACCGGACTCTCCGTTCTCGTCGCGGTCTGGTGTCCTCTTTGTGGATGGAGATCTCATCGGTCCCTTTGGCGTCTGCCCCGGCATCGAGCTTTTGCCCTTGGGCTGGTTGGCGTAGCCCACCACGCTGTTCATGTCCTGGGCCACCGGTGTGAGCTGGCTCCAGTCGTCCCCCCAGGAGGTCATTGACCTCTCCGGCGGGGGCAACCATCTCGCCGCTGACGGTCTTCAGCACCTGTGCTGCATAGGTGCTCAAACTGACAAGGTCCGGACTCGATCCCTCGGGTCCCCGCTGCTTGACTTCCTGCACCGCCCACTCCAAGTAGTTCCGCGGGACTTCCTTGAACAGCTTTCCCCGGTGCCTCCCGAAAGTGACCACAGCGTCTCCCTTGTTCTTCGCGCAGGAGTCGCGGATCAGCAACGTGAGGAGCCCATTCGTGGCCTTCTCCGGCACCTCTAAGCCCAGGACCTTGCACTGCTCGAGGAGCTGGGTCTTGTTCATGGATGCCAGCCCCTTCGGGATGTCGGAGGTTTCGCCCAGGGATCTCTTCTTCTCCTGGATCAGCTGCCGCAGTTCCCCTACACTCCACGTGTGATGGACGGTGATTCCCATCTGAGTGGCCTTCTCCATGAGCTGAGTCTTCGACAACATTCTCCGTCGGGCCTTTCGTGGAGGATGCCATCACCGCCACTCCGAGGCTTGTCGAGAGGCTTGTCGTCCGACAAAGAGGGATCGCTGAGCCCGCTACTGGAGGCTCGAGAGAAAACGGTTCTACCTACCCAGAGCACGGGGTGTTGTGATGCATGGGAGTCCTTCCAGACATCATGTACGGGTTGTAATCCACGCAAACTACTGCATGATACAGCTGATGTGCTCCTAATTTCCCCGAGCGAGCGGACGAGCTCCTGCTTCACATCCTCCATTGAGTGGGATCGAAGAAACCTCGTCTTGGAACTACGTGGATCCGAATCAAGGCACTAGACGTCTCGATCCAGAAGTCTTTCGAAATCGGAGTCTGACCCCACCAAGTTGCGAAGAACTCAGAATTGAGAGGAGATGCACATAGCATGTTATTCACCACGGCATTGAGCTTCTTGGGAAAGAAGATTTTCGGAGTCAGCTGGCCGAGGGGTCCTTCGGATGGGAATTTGTCGTTCCTATCCTCAAGGACACTGCTGCTCTCGGGAACACTCGTGGAGGTCGTATGCGCAGCATGCACTGTGTATTGCGGACGCACTGAGAAGAGCTTCACTTCGTCTTCAGCCCACTCTTGGGGCGTCGGTAGCTTTTGCCCCGCAAAGGAGCTCGGGTTCACTTGGATAGCAGGGTGGCCATTGTCTGTCGTGAGGAGCTTAAAGGTGTCAATCCCCAAGTGCCGAAACTTAGCCGTATGCTGCTCGATGTCATAGATCATCCCCAATTTGCTGAGGGCTTTCCTGCTCAGCAGAAGCGGCACTTCGCCGTCAACAACCGAAGCCCGGATCACAAATCGTTTTCCCAGAATCTCCATGGCAATCGATGCGGTGAAATTTGCCCTGAAGAGCTTCGAAGCACCGAACCGGAAGTCATCTTGTGAGTTCAGGAACTGCGCCTCAACACCCGAAGCCCTAGCCAACTTCAAGTAGTCCTCAAGCCATTTCTGACCCGTCACACTCTTGCTACATGCCGTGTCTGTAATAGCCAAGAGCTTGCTGCCGCCGAGGTCACCGACTTCATAGGCCACCTGAACGACATTGCCAACGTCAGAACCTTCTGTCGAGGAGGTCACATGGGCCTGCTGGTCGCTTGGCTTCTGCCGGGAGTTCAGAGGGCAGACGGAATCCTTATGCCAATGCCCCTTTCTACCGCAACCAGCACAGAAGGATCGGGCTTTGGCGTTGGCCAAGCGTTCCTCAATAGACTGCTTGTTCTCATCAGTTGGAACACGTCGGTTGTCTTTCATGATTCGGGGGTCAACTCCACGGGCCTTTGCAATCTCACGGTACTTGGATTTCGCTGTTTCTTGGGCAACGAAGGCCTCGTGCAGAAGGATAGCCTCCTCCTCGGTCATAGACTCATTGCCGTCCTCCTGGTTGCCCTCATCACCGTCATCAGCATCATCGGCCCCAGTCAAGTAGGCATTCTTAACCCCTTTATTCTCCGGAATGAAACCCTTGCGAGGCTGCCATGGGGGGCGCAACGACTTCTCATGCAACACCGCAGCCCTCTGGAGCTTGGTGGTGTTGTAGTCGTTGCCCACGGAGGCGAGGAGCGAAAGTTCCTCCGTGCTGCTCAAACTTAGGGCACTTAAGTACGCCCACGCCTTCGCGACTTCTGGTAAGCGGCAATCTATCTCGAGGAGACGGGAGTGGCTTCGATCAAAGGCAGAATTGAATTCTCTGATGGTTTGTCCAGGTTGTCTCTTCAGTCGTCTAAAGAATGCAGTAAGGCTTTCAGCAATCTTCGACACCTCGACTTCTTGATACCTTTCTTGAATCCAGCTTCTGAAGACTTGCACCCCATTCTCACCAGAAAGAGAGTCCACACTCAACTCCTCAGATTCTACCCACGCACGACCAGACAAGTGCTGGTACAGGAGTAGAGCCTGTTGCGCCTTCGGCGTGCGGGTGATCTTCACCCACGCGTCCACTTGCCTCAAGTATGAGCGTGCGCTCACACCCAGATCTTCGCCTGTGCTTTTGGCGTCAAAGGTGGGAACCGCCATCTTTTCACTGAAAGACCCCTTGCTCGTGGGAGCATCATGAACCGAAGTGTTGCCCCCAGCTGTGGTCCCTGCCCTAGTAGAGGGTTCCTCGGTCCATGCTCCCGAAGAATTCCATGAAGCCCTATTGCCCCAAGTCACACCCTCATCGCCTGCCGCCTCGGGTGCGGGAGGGTCATCCGAGCGTGAGCCTTGACCATCATCGCCTCCCTGTTGAGAACCATGAGAAAAATCAAAAGAACCATCACTCCACTCGGCCCTCGATCCCCAAGACCAGTGGTTGCCCTGGTTGCGATAACCGTAAGGACGATACCATCCCTGTCGCGCCCAATGATCACCCCAGTGCCAATCTGAAGCATCCCAGTTCCAGTAAGCACTTCCCAGATCGTTGGGTTCTGCTGCCGCGGGTTCGTGAGCGGGAGCCGTGTAGTAAGAGGTAGGAATATCTGCTCCCGCTTCGGAAGACGCCATGGGCGCCGTGGGACCTACAAGACCCTGAAGGACAAAGCCGACCAAGACAACGCGGAGACGACCGACGGGACACACCGAAGAAACCAACAGGAGAACCCGGAAAGCGGCCCGGGCTCCGCTACCAATAACAAACTACAAGCAGAGAAAACAAACCAGGACCAGCCTGAAAACGAAGTTGCCCGAGACCCTGGTCCTAACCCCACTGAAGCTTAGACCCAAACCCAGCCCCGAACACAAGCCTCTANAGAGAGAGCGTCCTTTTGCTCTGAACCCAAAAGCCTCGATTTGTGCGTGTCGTCCTACGCGAAGCTCGCCGCTTCGGAACCTGGCTCCTGCCTTGTACAGCAGGGGTTTCGGTTTCACATTTAGGGGATGGCAAGAGCAAGCCTTGGCGCCAAGCCCAAATCCTGAACCCTCTCTCCTTTGAGAAGGCCCCCCCTTGTCCCTCAAGGCGAGGGTTACCAGAGAACAAATGTGCATCGGCTGAAGTCTTGCTTGGAAGAACAGCAATTTTGGGGAAAGGGTTCACAGTTTAGAGCTCAGGGTAGCTCAGCTGAAGGCTTGTATTACGCTGGCGCTGTTCTATGGATGTTTCCGAAAATATGGGACCCAAATATAGCACCCTAAATAGCAGGATCCTGATGAAAAGGACCCCAAAATACGGTACCCCTTATTTTCGGAAACTCGCCTATGGGTAAGTCAAGCTACCAGAATACCGAGATACCTGCCCGAGTCGGTGGTTGGGACATGTGTGACCGCATGGTCAGGATGGGCGAGAGAAGCTCCGTTCTAGTAGTATCACGTCGCATTCCATGACAGGTGCAGGTGAAGGATGCTCTGCAGCTGCGGCATGGTCAAAGCAGCGAGTGAAGAGTCGCTGGAAGATTCGATGTCGAAAAGTCACCTGCCACATATTCGCCGGAATCCTGCGTCCCAGAAGAAGCGCATCTAGATGCGATCACATTGTTCCTTGAGTTTGGTTTCCATCCCTATCTAGGAGTTTGGAAGGCCCTGGCACATACCGACTGTTCGAGAGTTCAGGGCTCGTGGGGGACCTGATTATGAATGGAGTCCACGCTCGACTTCTTCATCTATTGGCTGAAAGTTCCATCCCGACCGCGCGATGTTCTTGGGCTTACGCTTTCATAGCCTGCACCGGGCGGAGCGAAGTGCGGTCTCTCGGAGAGTGCATCAGGTCTGTTTGGGACTTCGAAAGCCTACGGCCCACCACACCCGAAACGAAGTTCTGGGCCTCTGCTGCGACAGCTCGAGAAACACGTGGTCGCCGTAGTGGGAGGCCAGATCCATTCACTCAGACTGCCTTGGGGCATTGACTTGCAAGGCGACAAAAACACACACACACACACACAAATAAATACACACACACATTTTCCACGGTACAAAACCGCGTGGCCTCAAAGCAGCCGCACACAGGCTTGCAGGATCAAAGTCTGTGATACATGCTAGCTGCTAGCCGAAAGCGCAAGGAAACACGGTGACTGTCTAGCCCCTGCGACAAAGCCGAGCACTCTCACAAAGATCGACTTCAGGCTTCAGGGCACTTAGACTTGAGGGCTTCAGGGCCATCACTCTGGGTAAGGAACATGTTTCAGGCATTATGGGGTTTCATCAGCAAACTCGCATCAAGTGCGGATCTTCTGCCGTGGTATCTTGTCCGTCTTCTTCGGGATTCCCCCGCTGCTTTGCGGTGATTACGGTGATGTCTTCGATTCAGGATGAAGAACTAATTAGTAGAAAGTCAGCTCGCAACGCAAAAGACCTAGACCTAGGCTCACTTATTGCCAGAAACAGCGGTCCCAAACAAAGACCACCTCATCAACATACCCATGCCTGTAAACCCTGTCAATCCTACGGTAGTCTCCCTACTGATCCGTATATCACTGTGCTGCCATCGCTACAACAATCGCATAGACACAAAACAACTGCATTCCAGGAGTACTGAAACTTGATTAGGTGTTGCCCACCGCGCTCACAGCGAGCATCGAACCCTTCCATTCAGCACTCTTCCTCCTCCTCCTCCTCGTCTTTGTCGTCTCGATGCCGTGGTGCGAGAAGCTGCGCCAAGTTTCCCTTCCACTCCTCGGCGAATCTCCCAGATTACGGCACCACTCAAAAAACGTAGACGACCTCCGAACCCTGGGGCTTATACTGATAGCACAAAGATATCTGGGTGGTGTTCTCAATTGGGGTCCAATTAAAGGTCCTTTGTATAAGGCTGCCGTACTACCTTAGGGCCTAAAGGGGGCCACGAATTTAGAATAATGCTCATGTAGCCCTCCTGAAAGCCAGGCGGTCCTGCAACATTCGCTCCAAGTCTTTCGACGGTGAAGGGAGCTGTTGCTCGCAGAGGCTGCTGAAAAGCTTCCTCGGGGATGAACTGCCGGTGCTTGGAGGGCTATAAGTAACTATAAGTATAGTTACCTTACTTATAGCTTCTGACCATAACTACTAAATCTCATGATCCTTTAAGTGGTGGAGTTGTCATGGGCTTGTATTACGTTTTGTGTAAGCTGTGCAAATATGCTAACAGCAATGACCCGGCGAAGTACTCAAGCTCAAGCCAATCAAGGTTCAGCAGTACGCCCATAGGATGAATGACGGAGACACTGGCTATTCCGCCGACCGCTGGGAGCGCGCGCTCAGTGAACAAGTTGCCTGACAGGACTGCCCCCCAGCCCCCCGCCAATAAGAGTCTACAGTGTACAGTCTATAGCCAACTGTAACTGAGTGTGGGGCAGTACCCAACGGGCATCCTCTGCCCTAGACTGGTGTTCCTCACAACGCCGATACACCCTGCAATTGCTCTAACTTTTCATTTTCCGGCTTAACCTCACCCTAAACCCATCCTAAACCCTAAGCTCTACGCCCTACGCCCTAAACCCTAAACCACCAGCCCTGAACCCTAAAGCCTGCAGAATCCGAGGTCAACCACCCCTATCACCCTCACAGCATCCTAAACCCCCAACCCTAAACCCTAAACCCCAAACCCCCAAACCCCAAACCCTAAACCCTAAACCCCAAACCCCACACCCTAAACCTGTCGCCCCGGTGGCCATCGGGGTCTTCGGCCATGAGGTTCCGGATGAACTTGCACTTCGGGATGCCGCTCCGACCATTAGGGTTTAGGGTTTTGGGGCTTTGGGGTTTTAGGGTTTAGGGTTTAGGGTTGAGGGTTTAGGTTTTAGGGTTTTGGGGCTTTAGGGCTTTAATGTTTTAGGGTCTTGGCTTTAGGGCTCAGAAGACTTCGGGATACCGCTCTGACCTGTGCCCACTGTGAGCGCGGGGGCGAAAATGCCGTCGTCCTCGAGGTCCTTTCTCAAAGGCAACTAAGAGGGTTTAGGGTTTGGGTCCTTGGTCCAAGGATGATAGCAAGGGTTAGGTGCTAGTTGTGTTGGATTCAATTACGGAGGGAAGTTGTGGCTATCGTTTAAGCATCATTGCGACGAGGAAGGTAGGGTGACGTGCCTTACTTTGGCAAATAGGGATTGCCAGCGAGCAATATTTGTTTCACTATGGCTTCCCAATATAAGGCTTTCATGAAAATGCACAACTACAAATTATAATGCAGTATTTGACAGCCCTCCGGCCCCAATGTGGATGGTAGCGTGAAGAAGAGCGGAAGACAAGCTCAACTGCCCAGCAGCGGCAAGCCCGACATTCTCCTGTGGGTGCTTCACGTGCTTGAGCATGCCTGCCGCCTTCGCGACCTCCTCTTCAGCGACCAAAATCGCAGGAGAACATCAAAGACCTGAAGCTTAATCGATTGCCGGAGGTCTATGCTTGGATATTGTTCCAAGGGATTCCCGGCTTTAAGCTCGGGGTTTTGGGTATTTTGTTTGGATACTTAGGAATGGTCCCTTCCTTGAGTCCCAACGAACCAACGGCTCTCAAGCCACGCACCTGTTTCCCATGCGTCTTACACTGTACAGCAAAGATGATAAAGGAAAATCTGGTTACCCCTGGGGTTGGTTACCTCTAATTTTGGTACAGGCTTCTTAGCCCGTGATCAAGGCGTGATCTCAGGTCACGCGGCCATCACGCGACAATTAATCACAGAATAACCACGGAATGACCAATAGAGGCAACCGAACGGATCCGTCGAGAGGTAACCGCACTGCGCATATTAAAACAATTGTAACGATAATGCAGGGATTAAGCACAAGCCGACCGCTTTTTGACGCAATCCATCCGATGGTTCGGCTCGCCTTTGCCTCCAACCCATCTTCACTCGTTGCGTCGCGGTCGGGCACCTTCCCCTAATTTTAGAAGTGGAGAATCCTGAGGATGGCTAGGGTGTCCCGAAAACGGTTAGGCTTAGGGGTTCGGGTCTGAAGTTTCAGTTTCCCTGCTCCCTGTAGCATTTAAGCTGTATAAGGCTTAAAGGGCTTTAGAGGTTCTACGGACGGTGTGCTGAAATCGTCCGGGGATCCTTCCCTAGTGGAAAACATTTCCTCATCGACTCCCTTTCAGCTGGGACCGGTCTGAACCGGTCGGAATTAGCCTCAGCCACCGCCCAGGAGTCGAGCCACCTGATTCTTGGAAACCAAGTTCACTTGGATTAATTATTTAAAATTGAAAGGGTTCAAAAAGGAATTTGGAGGTTGGTCGATTGGTGGGTTCGGGCTTCGCAATTTTTTCGCACGGGTCTAAGTTTGGGGGTTGAGGGAGCCACCCGAAGACCCCTAGCGGCATCGTTCATGGTCAGCTGCCGCGGGATGTCGTCCCTTGGTTCTCACGAGACTTCTATGGGTTTAGGGCTTAGGATTCATGGGTTTAGGGTTTAGGGTTCATGGGTTTCGGATTTAGGGTTTCGGGTTCATGGGTTTAGGGTTTAGGGGTTAGGAATTAGGGTTTAGGGTTCATGGGTTTAGGGTTTAGGGGTTAGGGGTTAGGGTTTAGGGTTTAGGGTTCAGGGTTTCAAAAGCTTGTACCCACAACCAAAGGCCTGCAGCTTAAATCCTAAAGCCCGACACAACCAAAAATCTACCACACGGCCTGCACATGAAATCCTAAAGCCCAATAATCATAAGCGGAAATCTCTACACCCAAAACCCTTTTCAGCCCTCGACCCTAAACTCTATACATCCTAAACCACAAAGCATAAGTTAAAAGCTCTAAACTTTCCTAAACCATACACCGAGACCGAGCATCAGCGTCCTCATCTTCGGCCTCGAAGAGCTCCCGGAGCCGCCTTTTCCCCAAGAGCAGCAACCTCAGAGGTATATTTTGGTGGTCCTTGTAACAAGGATCCTACTAGCTATTTAGGGTACTATATTAGGGTCCCCTTTTTTCGGAAACCCCCCTTTGACTCTTGAGGTGTGAAGCTTGAGGCTTCAGGGTTTTAGGGTTTCAAGACTTTGGGGCTCTAGGGCCTGAGGGCTTAGGGCTTCCTGATGAAGAGGCTTCTGCTCCTGGGGAGTCAGGGTCGAGTGAAGTGTTTAGGAGGCTAAATTTAGGGTAAGGGTGTTGGTTTAGGGCTGCAGGATCAGCGTGGCGTAAGTGATTTTTAGGGAATCTGAGATCCAATGGGGTTGACATGCTCATAAGCCCAAGAACCTTCTGCAAGGGAGTGAACCCCCTCACAACAACAATTACACCAATTACAATCACAATGACAACAGTTGCAATACAATAACAACAATTGCAAATAAATTTGCAGTTACAACCCCAGTTAAAGCTACAAATACAACAACAGCAGCAGCAACAACGACGACGACAACGACGACAACGACAATATTTTTTCATCATCGTCATCATCATCATCACATCATCATTATCAACATCATCATCATCATCACCAGCTTGGGCAGCATCATCACCATCATCACCACCGACAGTCAAAGCAAATGCCGCCAAAGCCTTGAAACCCTCAAGCTGAAAGAAGCCAACTCAAACCACTTCAGAGCCCTGCTCTAGACGCTACACCCCAAACTTTTGCACCCTTGATCCTAAACCCTACAAGCTCTAAACCCTATACCCAAATCCTAAGCCCAAAACGCTCAACCCCAAATCCTAAACCCTAAATCGCCTAAACCCTAAACCCAAATCCTAAGCCTCAAAACGCTAAACCCCAAACCCTAGACCCTAAACCGCCTAAACCCCGAAGCCCCAAACGCTAAACCCCAAATCCTAAGCCCTTAACCCTAGATAAACTCTTAACCCTACACCCTGCACCCTCACCGTCAGCCCTCAAACGGTTCAGAACCCAGGAATTTCAGGAAACCCTATGAAACCCCAGGAAACCCTTGGAAAGCCTTAACCTTACTTTTTTTCCTCTGAGGAGCAGCAACACCAGGATAGATCGAATGAGCTGGTGCCCTGAATCTTTGGCTCGGCCTGGAGATTGCGGGATGAAAGGGATTAGGGTCGAGGGTTTAGGGTTTAGGCATTTTAGGGCTTAGGAATTTTGGGGTTTAGGGTTTAGGAAATTTAGGGTTTAGGGTTTCGGAATGTTAGGGCTTATTCTTAAGGTTTAGGATTTAGGAACTGTAGGGTATAGGGTTTAGGAGGCAAGCACACCAAACAATCAGAAACCTTCATAAGTCTACGGCTTGAGGAAGCCACAGGCCTGAACTCTGAAGTAGCAATGAAACCCTGGATCCAAAGGAAGCTTTTGGCGTTACCTCAAAAGGGTTTGCCCAGGATAATGGTCCTTAACCAACAACCAACCTTTTTTTCTTCGTGAGGCCTTGTGTCCAAATCGCACGCGCCTATAACCGACCAACTGTTTAGGTCATTTTACTGGTCCTTTACTGTTACTGGGATAGACCCTGCATGGACCCTTACTGCCTGCAAGTGGGCAACCCGTCACTGGATCCTAGGAACCTCGAGGCCGATTGGCTCTGGGTTTCTCGCAAAAAAAACCTATACCTAAACCCTAAACCCTGAGCCCCCAAACCTCCAAACCTCAAAAATCCGCACCTCATCCTCCCCCCTACAATCCGAAAGTTTGGCCCGTTTTTTGCGTTCATTCCCCCCATGCTTTTTCCACCCTCCCCTGCTGTTTTTGGGCCCTCTGCCCCGTGGCCTCTCCTGCACCCTCCCCTCCCCCCTGCCCCGTCCTTGCCCCCCTCCCTCCCACTTCTGCTGCATGCGCTCTGCTGTTTCTTATTTTGTCACCGCGCTGGTCTCCGGCAAGCCGAGGCGGGCGGCGTAGCGTTAAAATTCGAAGCCCTCTAAGCCTGAGCAAATTATCCCCAAACCCTCCACCCGGCACTAGAACTGCTCCGCAACCTAAAGCCGGAGGACCGAAATTCATCTTTTCCACCTTCTGGTGTAAAGAAACAGCTATGGGAAAGTGTAAGCCCTTGACCCCTTAACCCTATACCGTAAACCCCAAATCCTAAGCCCCAAACCGTAAGGTTATGTTTGGGTTAGACTCGTTAGACCCTAGACCCTAAACTCAGGAAGACCCAAACCTGGGAAACTCAGGAAACACCAACCAACCCCATCCCCTATAAAAAAAAACCTAGGAAACCTATACCCTTTTCGGAAACCCTACGCAACCCTATACGTCTTTAGCAACAAATCCTTATGAGACCCTATACCTTTTAGGAAGACCCTAGGAAACCCAAAACCCATTTCGGAAACCCCCTAGTTTGTTGGGCATGTGGCCTCGATGGCGTGGTAGACATTGGAGATGGAAGACGGATCAGATTGAAGCTCGGTCAACCCGCCTTCCTTGCAAACGAAACCCTAAACCGTTTTAACCCTAAACCCTGAGCCCTAAACCCTGACTGCCCAAAAACCTGAATCCGAAATTCTTAACGCTCAACCTTCAACTCAAACCCGAAGATTTTGAATACAATCGAACTCTCAAGCCCTGGAACCCTAAATACGCTCAAACCCTCAAGCCCTACACCCAAAATTCCCTCAGACCCTCAAACCGAAAATACCCTCAAACCCAAAACCCCAACTACCCTCAAACCCTCAAGCCCGAAACCCTAAATACACTCAAACCTTCAAGCCTTAAGCCCAACGTCCACATTTCGTACCTTTCGTTAGTAAGGAATGTAGGAATGAACCATCCCCAACCATTCCCAGAGTTTCTTTAAAGGGATTCCTAGAGATGGTTAGAGATGGTTAGGGATGGGTCATTCCTTCTCTACTAAGCAACCTAAAGTAAGGCTTTAGGTGTCTTGTCCTGGTACTTCTGCTTCTGCATCGCACGCAGATCTGCCAACTCCTCCACCTGCCTCGCAGACTCCTCAGGGTTTAGGGCTGACAGGATTCAGGGTTTAGGGCTTTGAGGTTCGGGGTCCAGCGTTTAGGGTTCATGCAGGGCTTTGAGTTTAGGGCTTTGGGTTCATGATGGTCATGAACGGAGCTCCATTGTAGGTTAGGGATGGGTTAGAATGAGGTTTAAAGGGTTTCGGTCTAGGTGATTTGTTACAGTGTCGTGCTGGTAGTAGTCTCAGTTGACATGTTTTCGTTTTCCCCGGTGGATGTCGGGGGGCTGGGGCAGGAGATGGCGGAGTAGAACGTCTGTAGGAGGCGTAAACCTTTAAATGTTAACTGTTTTCAGGGATAGCTGTGCATGCTTCGGAGATGTGAGGTGTAGGGATGCTTGTTTGTCGATCCAAACTATAAGTTTTTACAGGACATCAAGCACGTGAGCTTGCACTCCAACTCGGTCGGCTATAGAACCGTTTCATGCACAGAAACAAACTGACATCAAGAGAAACAACTGAACACTACATCCACCAGATTCCACCAGAGACAAGCTAAATCAAGCCTAATCCCCAAACATCACCAGACCCTGAAAAAAAAAAAAACAATCGGGGAGGCCTGGAACATCTTGGCTGTTCGCTTCTCCGTCGTGTCACGGAGGAGGAAGTGGCTCTTCGCCTTACGTCTCGACGGGGAATGAAAGAATGAAGTCCATTTCTGGTGTTCCTTAATAGGGTCAATGAATCATCGCGAAGCAGTTTCTAGGGTCAGTTACCCTAAGCCCAGGGATTGTTCACTCCGTCAGGCCAAACCCGGCAACCCTAAACCTTCGAACTAAACTAGGTGGGGCTATTAAAGCTTTAGAAAAATATTAGTAAATAGGATCCTCTTAAGCCCAATACCCAAAGCACTACCTAGTAAACCAATTAAGATCCAAAACCTGGAAACTAGCGCCTTTCCGGGACCCTGCAGAAACCTAGGAGCCTCCAACCACGATTCCAAGAACCCTTCGAAACCTTAAACCCATGAGCCTTAAATCATTGAAACCCAAAGCCTATACGCCTATACACCCAAAACCCCAAACCCTAATCCATTGAGAAGTCACATCCAGGATCTTTGTCACATGCTTCTGGTAGTCGAGCTCCACCCTCTTCGGGAGGACCAGGAATTCATCAGCTACTTCCCAGCCCATGCACTCCATGGCGGGCATGGCTCCTGCGCTGCAAAAGGGCTGAGGAACCTTGGAAGTTTTGGATCAAGCGTTTGGGGTTTGAGCTTAGGCTTTTTCTGGGGGGGGTTAAAGGTTTTCGGCTAAGGCAGAGGAGTGTGTTGTAGCAAGCCATGTGGAACGAAGTGTGTAACATCTCGTGGCAGCAAAAAACTAATGTGGCGACAGATTTAGGTTCAAAGGCGCTCTTGGATGCGTTATACGCGGTGAACCACATGATGCAACATCCAGGTCTTCACCTAAGCAGATGTGGAACCAAATCTTCACACGAACCTGTGAGGGATCAGCGAGGAGTGGAGGAGCACAACAACAAAATCCTCTCCAGCCCTCCTCCTGAACCGTCTCAAGCAACCAACCATCGTGAAACAGCACAGTTACAGTGGAAAGAACACATCTCATCTCGAAACCCCCCTTAGAACCTCAATGCATAAACCCGACATCCTCGCTCCCCTCGCTCCTGACAGGCCGAGGAGGGGCGCCAGCTTCTCGTTGCTGGTGCGGAGTCTCCTGAACTTTTCCTCCTGTGGAAAACGCACCACGTTGCGCACCACTGTCTCCAAGACTTCCAGGCCATGCAAGGCGCCCTGAGGCGGTAGCGCCTTGAGGCTTCAGGGCTTCTTGGGTTTAGTGAGCTTAGGCGGCTTTGGGGGCGTACAGAAGGCTTATCGGGGCTTTTGGGGGTGTATGGAGCTTACCTCAACCCACCAAAACCTACTTTTTTGTGGCTCTTATTATCAACTCGAATATAGATTTCAAAAGGGAACCTACAAAAAAAGTAGGTTTTGGCGGGTTAAGGTAGGGCTTACATGGTTCATCGGGTTCAGGGGCTCAAGACACGCGCCTTCAGAAGCCTCTCGAAGTCGGCCTCGCTCTCGTGGATCATAGCCATGGTAGCAGCACTCGATGGACGGCTAATTGCGGCTCATTTCTAGCATTCTCTATTTCTTAAGATTTCAAGGCTGCAGAGGTCACACATGCTGAAGGAAAAAAGCCTAATGTAGGGGCCTTAATAATTAGAATAGGGCTTTGGGGCCCGTTATACTATAATTCCAATAAGGAAACCCCATTACTAGCATTTGTAATTATTTAGGCCCTCAAGAGTAGATATTGAGTATTCAAGCCTGTCCCGTGCCTCCTTCAACCCCAAAGTTCTGTCTTTCCTTCTTCGTTGTGCCCTTCACCAGAACTTATCACATGAACCCATCCCATAGCTCAACTAAACCCCAAACCCAACCCCCCCCCCAAGAAAACCCCATGTAAAGCCACAGCCCCCTAAGGCGCGACTCAAAACCATCCGAAACCCCAAGATTCAGACCATGTCGCAAATCTCCTAAATCCCAAAACCTATAAACCCGAAGCCCTAAAACCAGCAATCCCTAAACCCTAAGCCAAAAACTAAAAGCCCTAAACCTGCAATCCCTGAAACCCTAAACCCTATTTAAACCCCTAACCCCAAACCCCAAACCCTCTATAAACCCATCCCTGATCCATGCTTGCAGAGCAAGCGGCTGTGTGGGTCTCCGCTTTGAAGTCTCGATCCGCTGCGCTCTCTTCCAGAACCACTTCCAGTGGGGTCCTTGCCTCACAGTAAACGCTATACTAGTTAATTAGGGCTGATAGGTTAGGACGAACCCGGCCATACTAATAGTGAGCACAAACACAAGCACAAAAACTAGCACCAGAGAAATGCTGAAAAAAATGGATTTCCCATGATCATGCTTCTGAATTTCTTGCAACATGATGATCGGTGGCCATGGAAATCTGGGCATACTTACGTGGGGCCTGGGACTGGGGAAACAATCCTTGCTAGGAGTGGGGGACTCTGTCACACAATCAACTTGTTCGGGAAATAAAAGCTCAAACTTCAAAGAACTTAAACGCATTGAAAGTAAATAATTAAACACAGGTATACATAGAAACCTGAAGAAACATTGATAATGATGTGTGTGAAGAGTTTACACTTAGACTTTCTAGGCTGAATCAGGATCATGATCCAGGGTCTTGGACACAACAACCCTTCGCACAGGTTTTTTTCTAGGGGGGGAGGGGGTGGGGCGGGGCGGGGCGGGGGNTTTCAAATAATCGCAACTCAGGGTCGAGCTGACAGGTTCGGGGCGGGGCGGGGCGGCTGGGCTACTGGCCTCAGTGGACTGCCTGATCAATTTAAAAGGGAAGCCCTGAATCTTTATTCTTTTGCTCAAGCTCGGGCTATTTTTTCCATTCATAGGAAATCCTGTGCTTTTGCTGGTGCTAAATTTTGTGCTCATGATTCTGCTTTTGCTGGTGCTAAACTTTGTGCTCATGATTGTGCTTTTGCTGGTGCTAAACTTTGTGCTCATGATTGTGCTTTTGCTGGTGCTAAATTTTGTGCTCATGATTGTGCTTTTGCTAGTGCTAAATTTTGTGCTCATGATTGTGCTTTTGCTGGTGCTAAATGTTGTGCTCATGATTGTGCTTTTCCTGGTGCCAAATTTTGTGCTCATGATTGTGCTTTTGCTGGTGCTAAATTTTGTACGCATGATTGTGCTTTTGCTGGTGCTAAACTTTGTGCTCATGATTGTGCTTTTGCTGGTGCCAAATTTTGTGCTCATGATTGTGCTTTTCCTGGTGCCAAATTTTGTGCTCATGATTGTGCTTTTTCTGGTGCTAAATTTTGTACGCATGATTGACATGAGTCACATGACTCACACATTGCTCGCCAATTCCAGAGAGAATGACCCTGGTGCTAGCTTGCAGCTACAGCTCGCCTGCAGCTTCAGGCTACTTTTGGCCTGGCGAAACTGTGGCATGCAATGTCCGCCGCTGCCTTGCTGCCAAGGAACCATCACGCGAAAGCTCGCCTGCAGCCTCCTAGGCTACTTTGGTGGGGGTGGCGGGTGTGGTGGAGTGGTGGGTGTGGTGGTGGTGGGTGTGGTGGTGGTGGGTGTGGTGTGGNGGTGATCGGTGGGTGGTGGTGGGTGGCGGGTCGGAGGGTGGGGGTGCTGGGTGGTGTGATGGGTGTTGTGCTGGGTGCTGGGTGGTGCTGGGGCGAGTTGGATCAGGTAGGCTGGTGCTTATTCTTTCGTGTGTGATTGCTCTAAATGCCCTTTGTGGACTATTAGTGTGGGCGGGCTCGTCCTAACTGATAGGGTTGAGGACTTAGGGTTTAGGGTGTAGGGTTTTGGTTTGGGCTTGAATGGTTCACGGTCTAATTCTAGGCTTAGGGGTTGCATGTTGCTCGGGTTTCAGGGTTTGGGCTAGGGTTGGGCGCCAGGAGGGAAAGGGGGTGCGGTCGCAAACCGATGCTTGGTAGTTTCAGATGGTTCGGCAAGGCCAGAGATGGTTGGGGACATGGCATACTCCTAATTGACGTCATGGACATGATGTAGTAAATCAAGCCTTGGCCCACACCGGAAACCCTAAACCACAAGCCCAAATCCAACAAGGTGCCTCTGCCCGAAGAGGCGTGGGCCCCTCTCTCTCGCTGGAAGCAAGGGAAACGTAGTCTGCCTCGGGGAAGTGTAAAAAGGAATGAACCATCCCTACCATTCCTAGGTTTCCTCAAAGTATTCATTCGGATGGTAGTGATGTTTCCTGGAATTGGGTTTCGGACCTGTCAGTTGTGAGTTGTCAGGGTCAGGGTCTTGTGGGGTTCGGGGCTTGACTTGAAAGTGGAGCTTCCAATTACGTTGAGGCGTGGGCCCCTCCGAAAATTTTTTGGGGTCGCATCGATGCAAACGAATGTCGAAGAATGTGAATCCAACGTAGGGTGACACATCTTATAGAAAGCAACCCTGACAGACCAGTCCAATTTGAAGTCCAAAACGGAATGCCGAGGACAGCAAGAAACACCAAAAACCACTGCAAGTGGAGGCCATCTGAACCTCATCAATTGCGTTAGAAAAGGCGCCAAATAAAGCCCAAACTCAAAACTTAACAGACACACAATGGATGAACAACAAGACTCAAGCCATCAAGCCCCAAAAGACGAAGACATCAAGCTCAACACACCTAGCCTCAGAAACAACATGCAAGCATGAAGGCCCTATGCCATGATAAAGACACAACCGTGACAGTCTAAACCTCCAACCGCCAACACCCTCAACCCAAACCCGCAACCCTGAACCCTCCTCCCTAAACCCTAAACCCCTTGACTTCAGCCTATGACCCGCAAATCCTTATGCCCGAAATAAACCAAAAAAGAACCAAAACGCGATACCCATATCATTCCACCATTCCCAACCTGACTATCTGTAACCGCCCCAAACCCCAACCCCTCAATAAACCCTAAACTTCCAAATACCCGAAACCCTAAACCTCTAAACACCCAAAAGCGCCTCGTCCTTCGATTCCTCCGCTGGTGAGGTTTCTGATGCCTGCGGTGAAACACTTGTGCAACCGGATTTCTTGTCAGGTTCTGTTGGGGCTTAGGGTTTAGGGTTTAAGCTTTAGGGCTTACGTAGGGTTTCCGGGAAGCGCGAAATTGGAATGGGCCCTGCCCCCAAAAAAGCCGTTCAACATCAAACGGCCTCAAAGGTGCAGAAGCTTTGCTAACCCTCATCTTCCAGGAAACCTTCAAAATACCCAAGAAGGGACCCGAACCCGAAACCAGCCCTGACCCCTCGAGCCTTTAGAAGACTAAACCCTGAACCCAAAGAGAGGGACCTTGCCTCGAAACCTGCCAAAACGCTGCAAGGGCGCTGGCAGCAGCCTCGGTCGCGAGTGGGCTTGGGTCAAAGGGGACCTTACCAGTTATAAGGATTATTTTCAATTTTCTTTGAAGGTTTTATAACAATTCTAGAACATAGGGCCTTTAACTGGTAGCCGGATTTGTTGGAGTTGGAGAGCCAGTGCTGGAGGCGCCCTGCAGATGTCCGAAGCCCAGAACTAGAAGCAAGCTCCAGGAACACGGCTATGTCAGCTTTAAGGGTTCCTTTAGAGTCTTTTTGAGGGGGTTTTTTTGTACCGGATGATGGAGACAGGGCTGGAGCCTAGTGTTGATAAGCTTCCGAAGGTAGTGGAGGAAGGGTTCAGGTTGATTGCTGCTTGTCGGATCTGGACATGAAGCTCTGTGGAAGGGGAACCCTACAGCTTCCCAAAGAGTTGTACGGCTTGAGCCCTTCCACACGACCGACAGGCCTCACTGGACAAAGAGCAACTACAACTACCTCACTTGGCTAGACTATGACTATGAAAACTATTGAAAACTGATTTTGGCCAATGGGATCCAATGGGGAACAACTCGAAGGCTGGGCTGTTCTAGTGCGACGAGCCGACGAGCAGCTTTCCGAGTTTAGGGGACTCGTGAATCGCTCGTCGACCCCTCGCCGCAGCAACAACTACTGGATCATCTTCTCGACGCAGTCTACTCCAGATCCGGAACCCCATAATTATCTTCACAAACCTCAGCCCTAAATACTCCACAACCCGTAAAGCCACAACCTTCACAACCCTCGAGCTAGTCAAACCCGAGTCAAACCCTCCTCAACTCCTACCTACTATAAAGAACACTGAGACTCCCGAAACCCCACACCACAAACCCAGAGAACCCTTAAACCCCGAACCCAAAGAACCCTAAACCCCCAAACCCCAAAGCCTAAGCAACTCCCCTGCCTCCTCCACGCCTTGCTGTCTTCTCTTTTGGTGGTTTGAAATGTTCCCGCATTGCTTCGAACCCTTCTGATGACAAAACCGAAACCACGGAGTCCCGACCTCGAACATCCGGTGCAAGCGCGCTTCAACTGAAGCCTCGCTCTCATGCATGGAAAGAGTTTCGGCACTCCAGGGCCACGAGTCGGACTGTCCTTCCTCCAGCCCTGCTGGAATGAGAAGCCGAGACCTCTCCGAAATCCCTACGGCCAGCCCCAGAGTGCTTAGCTTCCGACTTCATGGAGCACCCCAGCCGCCCAGCCATACAAAGCGCATCAAGAAAAGGCACTCCTGCGCCGAATTTCCGGCTTGGACACACGGCTTGCAAGTCAACGAGTCTTCTCAAGCAAGGGGTCCTTTACGAATGTCTTCTGCCAGAAGTTTTGCAGGCTCCAGGAGGGTTTGTCTCTGATCAAGGATGACTCTTGCGTTGCATCTATATCCCAACCTTCCACACCCCACATCCCTGCAAAACCCTAAACCCCAAACCCCAAACCCTGAACCCCTTCACAAGGGGGTGAGTCCCATGCTCTTGGGATCGGTCGCCGTTGAGCCCCTTAAGAAACGGGTTTAGGGTTTAGGGCTTATAGGGTTTAGGGTTTAGGGTTTAGGACACAGCCATTTTTCGCACGCTGGATGTGTAGATCAATCGCGGGCTTGCCGGGAGATTCGAGGTTTCATCCTCGCGGAGATGCTTCGGCGCCACGCAACGAAGACAGCTGACATTTATCGCACTTCACTCCTCCTTTGGAAAGTGCTTGTAACTCGCCGACAATAACTCCTCGAAGCTCGACAGGGAGTCCCGGCACAGCTGCCCCTGGTCGTTCCTGAAGGCATCCTTGATCAGTGGCTTGTATTTATTTTGCGTGCAACAGTCGAGCGCCTCACCGAGGAATTTCTTCCGAGCGCACCCCAGCATCCTTCCTGGCTTCGGGCCGTGAAAATGCAAAATCCTTGGCGGTCCAAATCAAACATCAAGCGTTTAAATGCTGTATACAATACGTATACCTTGGCAGGGATTATAGCATAATTCTGTCGTATATAAGTTCGTATATACATGATCCCGGTGGTCGGTTCGCCGACCCCCCCCNGCACAGTTTTCTGAACAGGAAAGAACTGCCGGTGGGTTAGAATGAAGTAATGCACTGAAAACCTGTTCGAAGCTGAGGGAATCAAAGTCACTCAGCTCACAGTGCAGACTCCAAGCCCAGGGACGGGATCGGTGGGCAGCGCTTTTAGCGCGGCTTCATTTTCCTCACTGGAGCCCGGGATTTGAAATGAACGCGAACATGGAAGCATCACAGCTCTTCAGTTGATGCTAAAGCTCATCGGCTGACATGATTGCTGACGGAAGCATTCACTCACGCCGNTGAACGCGAACATGGAAGCATCACAGCTCTTCAGTTGATGCTAAAGCTCATCGGCTGACATGATTGCTGACGGAAGCATTCACTCACGCCGACCGGTGGCGACATGAATATGCCCTCATTCATTAGCTGCCCTCTCGCTCCAGCCTCCCAGATCAAGCAGATCAACGAAGCCACACGCTGGCCGCACAGTTTTCTGAACAGGAAAGAACTGCCGGTGGGTTAGAATGAAGTAATGCACTGAAAACCTGTTCGAAGCTGAGGGAATCAAAGTCACTCAGCTCACAGTGCAGACTCCAAGCCCANGCACAGTTTTCTGAACAGGAAAGAACTGCCGGTGGGTTAGAATGAAGTAATGCACTGAAAACCTGTTCGAAGCTGAGGGAATCAAAGTCACTCAGCTCACAGTGCAGACTCCAAGCCCAACTGCCGGCACTGGCTGCGACTGTGAGGTCGCAGTCGAATACAAAACTGAATCAATTAAGCCAACCAGTGTAAATGTCCCATAGCACAAACTTTGCAAAGGAGCCCTGACGACACACCTGAAGGCAGCCCAAAGATGGCCTTTGCGAGTGGAGCAGCTCGCAGTGACCCGAATGCACAACATCAGCACCAAGCATCTTCCAGCTGCTTGTCGGAGCTAACCAACACCCGGAAAAGTGGTGGCAAGCCGCACCGTGCCCGGAAAATGTGCATCGAGCGGTGGCAGTTCAATCCAAACAAAACTGACGAGGAAGAAAGAGATAAGCTCGCTCTGCAAAACTGGCCGCGCTGAATGCACATCATGCTTCGTGAAGCAGGTCAGCAGCCAGGAAAGCTTACAGAGCAAAGTTTGTCTCAGTTGTCTCACGCCGCTTCCGCCTCTTCAAACCACGTGAGGGGAAATCGGCCGGATTCTCAGATGAAGGAACGAAAATGAGATGCAGCTGGATGTTTCCGGCCAGCGTCATCGCTGCAACTTTCCAGAGAAGTCTGTTCAGTTGTGAGGATGAGCGTCCTTTTGCTGCAGCACCAAGAAGGACAGCAGAATCAAGTAGCACCACCACCCTCGTAGAATGATTGCCACCCGATCGCAAAAGCCACCTCAGGAAAAGTACCAGCGCTTCTCCTTCCAGCACATTTATGTGCGCCGGAAATTTGTTCCTGACACTGAAGACATCAGAGAAATCGTCGAGCTTTAGGTTGAGAGCATGCGCTCGCAGCAAGCGACTTTCGCCAAGTGCACGCGCAGCACCGCCATCGAGCACGACGAAAGCACCCTGCTTCTCAGCCCAACGAGCAACTTGTCTGACGAAGGAAGTGGATGTCCGCACGTATGAAGCACCAAGACCGAAGGATGTGCTGGCATCGGTTGCTCCCAAAAGTGGTAGAAAAGGCCGTGTCAGGTCACAATGCCAAAAGATGCCCATACAGAGACTGCAAGCCATCTCGGCCAAAACCACTTCAGGCAGTGTCTCCACAGTGTCACCGGCAGTCAAAATGAAGTTGTAGATGGCACTGTACACGGAGAGCTTAGGCCTTACCAGCAAGTCGAACCATTGCAGCGCCCCGACGCAGTCCCACAAATCTGCAGGTGAAGAAACGCGACGATCATTGCCATGTACCTGGCAGCGGGCACATCGAGAGAAACGCCATTCACCAGGTCGACCCCTACGCATGTACCGCAAAGCTGGTCATTCACGTCCTTCTTCACGTTCCTGACCGCACCCCGGGCCTGCATGACCTCATCAAAGGCGCGAGCAGCCTGGGAAGTCACGCCAGGGCCGGCATTGCTGAAGAACATGACGTCGTCAGTCGCGACTGCCCCCACCAGCTTGAAGGACTGAGGCGTGGTGGAGTCGCAGGCCATGAGAACATCTTCGGGAAGACCTGCTTCCTGACAGATGTTGAGCATCTCCTCCTGCGCGATGAACGAAGACCAAGAAAAGCCCATTGGCCAAACATGGTGCAAAGGGAACAACTGACCACGCTCCCAAGTCTGTCCAGGCTCGATGTGCTGCTTTTGCTCTTCTACTGGCATCCCAGCGCATGCCAACTCATCGGAAGACAACGGCGGCTTGGCCATGTACTGACGTAAACCAACAGGAAGTTTAAGCTGGTCAAACCAACAGGAGGCGTCACGTTTGCTCAGTCGCAGTGGCTGCTCATGCGTGCACTCAAGAAAGCTTAGGGCCGTAGGTGATGCCAAATGCCGCGGCTTAGGAGGTGACTGGGCAGCCTCCGAGACGCGTTTGCCATGCCAAACCTCCCTCAAACGCTCACCCCCTGGCTTACTCACAGCAAAGGTAGTGCCGCCCCCTTTGCACGTTGTTGACAAACCAAGCTTACCACAGCGAAGCTGTTTAACCACCAGCTGGGCATACTCAAGCCGTGCACCCCTGGAGAAACCTTCGAAAGCGGCCAGGTCGTCGCCAGCTGCAGCCTGCACAATGCTCGACGCCTCAGCAAGGCTCACTTGCACTTCTGGTGGCAGATGTGGCAAAGGGTCGCACCGAGCCGCCACAACGAGATTATCCACCCTGTCAGCAACCAAGTCCTGGAATGAAGACGTCTGCGGCGGACCATGACCGGTGACAAAGTCAGGGAGAAAGCGTTGCCAAGCACCGTCCTGTACACTTTGCAAGCGCTCCAGAGTTGCAACAGCACGCGTCACTATGTGAGCCACAACAGATCTCTGACAAGCAGTGTGCTTGCTGGGAGCACTCGCAGTGAGCTTGACTCCATACAGCCAATTCAATGCCGCCACGACGGTGTTGATGAACTTGAGAAGCACTTTCCAACGCTGGGTTGACAGACTTGCAGGTTTGTGGTCGCAGCCAACAACCGGAGCCAACGGGAAAACATCTCGTTGCCTCCCATTGTTTTGCCGAGGGGCAAAGGTTGACACAAACTTGCCAAAGACACCTGTGCCGCATGCTGCGGCACGGCTCAAGCGGTGAAGTAGCCAAACCTTGTCTGTCGGCACTGTCGACTGTTCGTCTGCCTTCCAAGCCAACCATGCATCACGTCGTCTGAGCGCTGACCGCCGAGAGGAAGGGGACCGCTTTGACAAGGCCTGTTTTGACGGGGCAGCTGCTGCTGCGGACAAGCCAGAGGTCAGCAAGTACCTCCTGTGTGCGCAGGCTCGTTGCCAATCTCGTCGTTGTTTTGCCGGGGACATACAGTGGACCGGCCTCCTTCAGAAGAAACCTGAGAACTGGCGGAAACCAAAATTCCAATTCGCAGGATCAAATGCAGGAACCGTTAGTGCCCACCCATGCCGGGCGAGACATGAACAGCGCTTTTAGCGCGGCTTCATTTCCTCACTGGAGCCCGGGATTTGAAATGAACGCGAACATGGAAGCATCACAGCTCTTCAGTTGATGCTAAAGCTCATCGGCTGACATGATTGCTGACGGAAGCATTCACTCACGCCGNTGAACGCGAACATGGAAGCATCACAGCTCTTCAGTTGATGCTAAAGCTCATCGGCTGACATGATTGCTGACGGAAGCATTCACTCACGCCGACCGGTGGCGACATGAATATGCCCTCATCTGTCACGAGGATCGCGTCCCAAAGACGCCCGATCTGTGTGACAGCACTAATTTTTGCGGCACGATTCACACGTGAGGCCGCCAAAGCCGTCAACTGTCACGAGGATCGCGTCCCAAACACGCCCGATCATTGTAACTGTGGGCACTTCCCAAAGAATAAACAAGGCAACTGTCACGAGGACTGCGTTCCGTGACAGGCCCGATCCCTGTGACAGTTGGCCGATTGCAACCTTTTGGCAATTGCCCCCAAAGCGACGACTGTCACGAAGATAGTGGCCCTACGATCAATAAAGCGAGAATCATTACCAGGCACGTGGGCAGAAGACACCCGACGACCAACCAATCAAACATTAAGATGCTTGAGTTAATGATGATGGTGATCATCGTCCCCATCATCATCATTATCATCATAGGGATGAGTANGGGGACGGCCGAACCGGGATCATACATGGCCGCCCCAATTCGCGACTGTCATGTGGTTTTCCAAGGATCTTTGGTTTCACCTGGGAGTCGCCCCCCCCAGTAGCACTTGTAGTTGTACTCATCGGGAAGCGCGAGGATGTCCTGGTCGTCAAGATCCTTGTCCTTGGGGACCAATGGGTAGTTCTCTAAATTAGGTCCTTGGTTTCCTTTGTTTGAGGGCGCCGCGCTTTATAAGGGAACCCCAAAAGGGGCCCTATTTTAGAGAACCACCCAAACGACAGCCTAAGAGGGTTTATATTTTGATTCCTGCATGTACCTCACGAACAGTAGTAGCGTAGGGTATGTGACTCCAATTTTCGGGTTTATTTGGTACCCCAGCGAATCCTGCTTGAAGTATTTGTTCAGTGCGTCCTGCTCACATGCCCCCTTGATCTCTATGAAGTTCTTCAGGATTCTCTCTGCAATCGTCAGCTTGAAAGCTTTAAGATTCACCACGACGACGCCCGTGTTTTCAAAAAACCTGCCTTTCTTGAATTGGGACCCCCAGGCGATGACTCCAGGACGCGGCAGCTCCTCCATCCCGAAGGAAGTGAGAAAGACGATGTCAAGATCAGTCCACATCGCGTACTCGGTGTCGTAGTACTTGGCTGCGGGGATCGCAGCCAGCAGCGCGCGTGCAGCCTCGGCATGTTCGAAGATTCGGACCTTCCCTAAGCAGGCCATGTAGCGCGAAAGAGAACTCAAGCTCTCAGTCCAGTTTCTTGGCAGTGTGGCATTCAGCGTGACTCCGCCAGAGGCGCGGAAGATCCGGTCCAACTTAGCATCGTACCCGTTTATGTGCACGTGGACCGGGATCATCCGCCGGAACGTCTGCATGGTCTTCCACGACTGCAGCGCCACACGGGCAAACGTCCTGTAATTACTGTAATTTCCCAGCTTCGAGTACGTGAACCACAGCATCGGCGGGTAGTACGACTTCGTGATGGCCGTCCGCATGTAGGTCTTCACAACGATTTTGACTCGGAACGCCGTCGAGATGCGGCTTGACAAGATGATCCGGAAGTCGTACACGTACTTTCCGCACCTCGCCACTTCGTCTGCTGATGACCCACCAAAGTCCACTTTCGTCATGGAGATGTTGTAGTCGGCATCGACCTCGGGCAGGATCCGGCGCGGGGAGAGTATGTTGAACATCGCGGTGATAAAAACCAGCGAGTTGTGGTCCGTCACCAGCCGCCCACTGACGTACTCGGGGTTGATCTCATGCACGTCCACGCAGTCCTTGGCCGCGTCAGCCGTGGCGGTGGCATTTGGCTGAACCTGAGAGCCGGTCCATGCCACAGCTTGCAGTTTCACTTTCTCGCATGCTGACCACTTCAGCTCCGTGAAGGCATAGCCACTGATGACGGTGAGTCCGATGGCAAAGGCCAATCTCTGCCGGATCATCAAATCGCTTTCATGTGCTTCCTTGTGCCCCAAGCTGCAAAGTTCTTACTTGATACTGACCGTGACAGACGAGGAAGTTGAGGCCTCTCTTTTGCCCTGCGCGCTCCGGCGGTCTCTGTGCTCCAGTGACTTAAACCAGGCTGTACAGAGGCGAAGTCTGGGAAACAGCCGCAATTAGGTGCCTAGGAAGTGAGACAAGGCAACTCTGAATCGGAATGCGCTTATGGTGCCTCACACCCTCGGCCCAACAACCACAAACCCTTGCAAACCTGGGTTAGCTCGGCGGTACATATACAGGTGCTTGGGGCTCAGGGCAACTGCGGGACAAGCCACCCAGCGATACAAAGCGCATCAAGAAAAGGCGCTCCTGCGCGGAATTTCCGGCTTGGACACATGGCTTGCAAGTCAACAAGTCTTCTCAAGCAAGGGGTCCTTTACGAATGTCTTCTGCCAGAAGTTTTGCAGGCTCCAAGAGGGTTTGTCTCTGATCAAGGATGCCTCTTGCGTTGCATCTATATCCCAACCTTCCACCCCCCACATCCCTGAGTATTCTATCGTGTAAGCTTCGGATATGGGGCATCAGAATTTCTCAAGTAAACTTTTTGCGCTAAACCCTGAAGCGTATTTCAGGCCTTGATCGTGCCTTGGGGGCTCACGGATTTGGGGGGGGTTGACCGCATGTCAGGTGAGGGAAGCACAGGGCCGGGCTCGGGGTAATGTAAGGGCCTTTTAAGAAGCGCTCCTTGAAGGGGCTCTTGAGCATTACTACGTTACATAAGGGCCATAACAGCTAGAATAGGGCTTCGGGGAGTCTTCTCTGCAATGCTGCGCGGGCTCTCTGGCTGTGTGCGGTCTCGACCGCGATTGAAGCTGGGAGATTCTTGGGCCGGAGGTTCGATTTCGGGCTTTTGGGGTTTGGGGTTTAGGGTTTAGAATGATGTGGAAGCGGGCTTGACCCACTGGCCCCGAGCACCTCACGAAGATCGGGATCAGATACATGTCAACCTCAGTACGGCAGGTGAGGGGAGTCGCCGTGCCATCGCACCCGAAGTCCCTCGCTCCCGGGACCCCGCCACGCCTTCCTCCGGTAGTTTGACCGAGGGCCTCAGGAGGACAAGGCTTCGGCAAGCGCCGATGACCTGCTAACGGCCCAGGCCTGCCAGCACTCGGCGGGGATGTCGTTTCCGCAGAGAAGAATTTCGCAAACTGTTGTGTTGCTCTTCAGAGCCTCGGCAAGGGCCTCGCAGGGAAACGGAAAGACAGCAGTGGCTAGTGCTGGCGGACCTTTGGAACCACCAGACCCCTCTGCCTGTGCCAATCCCTGGCATCACCGGGCCTTCCCTCCCTCCACGCCGATGCGGTTGTTTTCGAGGTTCATGCTGGTGAGCGTGGAGTTGGTCTTCAAAGCTTGGCCGATCGCCTCACACAGGAAAGCAACCCTGCACCAGCAGCACTGACCCGCCTGAAACCCTACCGGGCCTTGCCACCCTCCACGCCGATGCGGTTGCTTTCGAGGTTGATGCTGGTGAGTGTGGAATTGCACTTCAACGCTTCGCAGATCGCCTCACGCGGTAAAGAAACCCTGCTCCAGCAGCACTGACCTGTCTCAAGCCCTGCGGACCTTGCAACCCTCCACACCGATGTGGTTCCATGCGAGGTTGATGCTGGTGAGTGTTGAGTTGTTCTTCAGCACTTCGCGAATCACCTCACTCGGGAAAGCAACCCTGCTAGAGCAGATCTGACCCGCGGGCCTTGGCACCCTCCACGCCGATGTATTTGGTTGGGACGTTGATGCTGGTGAGGGTGGAGTTGGTCTTCAACGCTTCGCCAATCGCGGGAAGGGTACCCTGCGCCCGCAGCACTGACCTCTCTGAAGCCCACCGGGCCTCGACCTTGTTGACGCCGAGACCACCCCGCTCGAAGCTCAACTTGCTGGGGTTGCAGTGTACGTTCAATCGCTCTGCGAGAGCCTGCAGAGTGTGGAGGCACGCGGCTGCCCCGGGGTCTGATGGCGGGCTCGGCACCGGTCCTCTATGCGCACTCGTCCCGTCCGAGCCTTTCCAGCTTCCGGAGCCTTATCTGCAGAGCCCAAGCAAGCGACCGCGGCCGCTGTTTAAAAGTAGATCACTCAGAGCTGCACTGTGGCCGCGCTTGCAGCCTGCCAACAATGCTGAGAACTTGCAATCTGGCCTGGCTCTTCCTATGCAAGTTGTCATGGGTCTCGCTTGCCAGATGCGGGTTCAAGCTATGTACCCAGGGGCAATCACAGAGACAGCCTGGTCTGGGTGGTATCTTCTCCAGGGTGAAGGCATCCCACAGCACGCGCACGTATCATGCGAAGGCATGCACCCGAGAGCCTCGGCCGACCAAGAATCCACGAGTAGGCACCTCTTCTGCATCTCCGCAAGCACCTGGCGAGGAGGAGAACAAGCTCACGTTTGAACGACCGGGCCACATCACCGCCTGCTTGCTGATGTCGTTGCCTTCGAGGTTGATGCTGGTGAGTGTGGAGTTGCTCTTCAACGCTTCGCCGATCACCTCACTCGGGAAAGATACCCCACTGCAGCAGCACTCACCTCTCTGAAGTCTGAAGCCAACCAGGCCTTTCCACCCTCATTGCCGATGCGGTTGAAAGCGAGCTGAACGCTGGTGAGTGTGGAGTTGCTCTTCAACGCTTCACCGATCGCCTCGCGGGAAAGCCATCCTGCACCAGCACTGACCTCTTTGAAGCCAACCGGGCCTTCCCGCCCTCACCGCCGATGCCGTTGCCTTCAAGGCTGATGCTTCTGAGCGTTGAGTTGGTCTTCAACGCTTCGCCAATCGCCTCGCTCAGGAAAGAAACCCTGCTCCAGCAGCTCTGACCCGCCTGAAACCCTACCGGGCCTTGCCACCCTCCACGCCGATCTGGTTGCTTTCGAGGTTGATGCTGGTGAGTGTGGAATTGCACTTCAACGCTTCGCAGATCGCCTCACGCGGTAAAGAAACCCTGCTCCAGCAGCACTGACCTGTCTCAAGCCCTGCGGGCCTTGCAACCCTCCACACCGATGAGGTTCCATGCGAGGTTGATGCTGGTGAGCGTTGAGTTGTTCTTCAGCACTTCGCGAATCACCTCACTCGGGAAAGAACCACTGCTTCAGCATGCTCCAGCAGCACTGACCTCGCTGAAGCCCACCGCGCCTGCCCACCCTCATCGCGGATGTCGAGGATGATGCTGGTGAGGGTGGAGTTGGTCTTCAAAGCTTCGCCGATCACCTCACGCGGGAAAGCAACTGTGATCCAGCACCACCAACCTGTCTGAAGCTGTTGACTCCTAAATCCCTCTCTGAATCCCTCTGTCGTGCCTCGCACAGAACACAAGATGCACCCGTTACTGGACCAATCTCCAGCTCGCTGACCGTCTCGTTCGATGCGAGTGCCTGACAGGTGAATGTAGGAAAAAACCACCCCAAAGCCCAAAGCTCCGAGGCCCGGCCTTCCCAAACTTCTCGGCCTCCTCTCGGCCCACCTCGAACTTTCGGAGCCTCAGCACCCTCAGCTTTTCGTAGTAAGGCAGGGCCTTTGCCAGCCGCCCCAGCTGCCCAAAACACAGATGTTCGAAGAGCGCTTCTTCGCACCCGGACACTTTCTGGAGGAAAACCTTGAACTGCAGCTTCTTCACCTCTTCGGCATCAGACCGATGCGTGAAGGCTGCCGCGTTCATCTCTTCCGCGAAAATCTCGGGAGCCACGGGCACTTTGCCCAGCATCACTGGCTCTTGCTCACCCTCACTCTCCTCGCTTCTATGTTGAGACTCGGGAGCATCGAACCAGTGGTTCTGCTCGGATCTGCTCCGAGCCGAGGACCACTCAACCTCTGCCTTGCACCACCCTCGATTTCTGTAAAGTTCCCGGTTCGCGACGAGCTCTTTGAGCGGACGGTCTCGGACCGAAGCGCTTGCTGCGTCGTAAACTTTGACGCGATACTCCGAGTTCGCCAACGCTGCGTTCCAGACATCATTTGGGGTCAGGCTTTCTATGTGAAAAGTTCGCGTGCACTGATGAGCATACAAGACGTGCATGTCCTGCATGGACCGTCGAAAGCTCTCCTCTTCTGCTTGTCCCTCCCGCTTGAACTGAAACAGAGACACATAGTCGTAAAAGAGCCAGATATCCGAAAAGTAGGCAGCATCGAAGAGAGAAACGACGTCGACGAGGCGCTTTAATTGGCTACCGCATGGATCCGGATGCTCCCGGCTTTCCCAGGCGTGGGACACCGAGCAGATCATGGCATCTCGAGTTCCGGCGGCCCACGCCCTCACTTCCTCGTGGCACACCAGGCCCCACTCCTCCTCTGCGCAGCTTTCGGCAAACGCAAGCGACCGAGAACACAGGAAGAAGTACGATGTAGCACGATCATGCATCTGAGGCCGGGTCGGCTTCTTGGCGTCGGGGCAGAGTTCCCTTCGACTTCGCCAGCTCATACAAGTACCTTGCCGCTGATCCGACACCATCCTAGGCCTTAAAAATGCCGACATGTTTCTGCCAGATCCCCAGTGGGCACTCGGCGCCTCCAAAGCCCAATTCTGGCCCCGTGACTTGGACACATCTGGCACTTTTCTAATACATCGCGAGCGGGCACTCGGCCCGGACCAGGCGGATGTTGGCATGCTCGAGGTACTGGGCCAAGGTGTTGGGATCCGTCAAGCTGTACTGGGCCTCAGGCATTGAACACATGGGCAAGATCTCGAAGAGAATCCCGCATCCTGCATGCAAGCACGATTGCATTGCATCCTCATCCTATCACCACCCCTTCCGGTCGAAAGCTGCGGGAGGACCACAGGACTCGGACTCCCTGGGCCGGCGGCAGACGTGGATGAAGGCGACTCCGGAGCCTTCAACTCGGGATTTGAGCTGGTCATGACCCAGACTTCTGTACTTCTGCTTCATTCACCATGGTACACCGCCTCTCCAATCGGAAGAGCGCAGCTACAGTCAAGTTTGAGATCTGGGAAATACCATCGACTGCAAGGAGACACCAGAAACCGGCACCTTTTGGAAAACCTCCCGTGCGTGATTGTGTCTCTGGCTTCTGTGATTTCTGCGCTGCCCAGCCACCCAAGACGATCCCACGGCCGAAGTCCCACCTCCACGAGCTCGAACCACACACGAACAAGGATGGAAGGCACGACAAGGATGAGAAGATGCTTTGGGGACGGGGTGGAAACTCGACAGCTCTCCCCACCAAAGTCTGAAACGACCCTGGCAGCGTGTGAACTCTGGACCCAGATCCGGTCGCTCCGCATTTCCCTACAAGCATCCCCCCTGACCCCAACCCTACTTGCTGAACCGATCCTCCCCAGAACCTTGAAAACCCCCAGAACCCGAAGCCCCAAAAACCCGGAAAGATGTCCCCAAAGCCCCTGACATCCTCACCTCAGAACGAAACCCCTTAACCCTCAAACCTACAAGCCTAAATAAACCGCCGAAATCCTGCGAAAAATTCCCCCCAAAGCCTGCCCAGTTCAGATAAATCCCTTAAACCTCAAACCTACACTAGTAAAATCCGCAAACAATTCGCCCACCCCCCCACCCATACGACCCCTGGCCTTTGATGGCTGGGCCTTGCCTCGAGTTTTTTTTTCAAAGGAGCGGCACATGAGCTTTCAGGGCTCACGGGCGTTAGAAGTGGGGTTTGGGGGTTTGGGGGTTTGGGGGTTTCGGGGGGTTTCGGGGGGTTTTAGGGTTTGGGGTTTAGGGCTTTGCCGCTGTCGGATTTTGGAGGCTTTGGAGGCCTTTCGGTTTGGGCTGCAGGGTTCAGTGCTTGAGGACTGCAGCTTGCTGGTGCTTCGTTCGGGGTTTGGGGTTGGAGCATGCTGGAGGTGCTTAGCATTGGGCTTTGGGGCTGCAGGCCGATGCTTGCTTCCATCGGAAGACTGTCCAAGAACACATGACTGACGCATTGAGGTGTGTTTTGGGGGTTGGGGGCTTCTGGATCTCGGTTTTAGATTCGGGGTGCCTTGGGACCGGCTCCGGGTCTCCTCAAGTTCAAGACTGAGGGATAATATTTCGTAGGAGTTTCGACTGTAGGGGTCCCTGAGAGGAGCCGACAGGGCCCCGGGCTCATTCGACATTCGGGGATGGGTCCCACCAGGACTAGGATTTAGGGTTAGGATTTGATTTAGGACTCTTAACTTTTTGATCTAGGATTTAGGGTTAGGATTAGGATTTGGGGGTTGGGGTGTAGGATTTAGGACTCTATCTAGGAGGAGTTGGAGCTCACAGCTACACGCTTTCGAGTCCGAAGGCGACTGGCCGCGTGGGATCACACCGACACATGGCTTAGGGCTTGTAGGGTTTAGGCTTAAACAAGGACAAAGATGGCTGGGAGGCAGGCCGCAGATGCAGAGCTCGAGGATCGATGAGATCATGGGGATGACTATCAAAAGGATACTTGTGATCCTGACTGACCTTGAGCCACACAGCGGCAATTCAGCGAGCTTTGGTGACAACAGCAGGGGTTGCCGTCCTTCAAACTCAAAAGCCCTGCGTTTATCAGCCTGGAGAGGGGCAGGGCACAGCATCTGACGCCCTTGCAACATTCGTGTCGAATCCCAGCCTCGAGCCCGGCCGGCCCAGCATCAAGGATTCACCTCGCGCCGGAGGCAAGAAGCCTCTAAACAAATCGAAAGCTCAATGATCCCTTCGAGCTGGACTGTTTGTGATCGTGCCTACGCCCCCAAAGGATGTTCATCAGTATCCAATAAGTCTCGAGAGGTTCCTGATAAAAGCCACTCGTGCATAGAAGGTTCATGCCGAAAGCCGCCTGGACATCGCTCTCGCAGAGCGGTTGCTTTTGTTGGTTTTCCGGGGCAGGTACTGTCGATTTCGGAAGTCACCGGTGCGACCCATTCCCACAAGAAAGCACAACCTTTCCTTCGCGGTCTCAGGGCTTCTCTCTCGAGGGGGCTTTCGGCGAACTGTTGCTTCGGCCCTGGGCTTGGAAGCCTCCAAAGGGCGCAAGGGGCGCGCTTCGTTTCGGCAGAGCTGCAGGTCAGTGCGTGGGCTCTCGTCCAGCCAAAATCGAAAGCTGCGATTGAATTTGTACAGAATTCATCCATTCTGGTGGCAAAATGTCTGGCGAATGACAAATGAATCCTGAAAGAGCACGTCGGAGTAGAAGTGCAGCGGTTAGAGACCATGGAGCGGATTCATGAAGGGATGCACAGATGCAGGCCCCCGTGCCGCGGCAGCACAAAGGCGAGGACGGACTGAGGCAAAGCCTTCGGCACCCGATCCAAAACTTCCTTCGAAACCCTGGCAAAAGATTCTGGAGAAAGCCTTCTTCAACCCCGGCACTGCTCCCAAGGTGCTATGCTCCAGGTATCTTGTCTTGTAACCCCGCCGTTTGCATGGCCCTACATCCTCCGTGCCAGAAAAAAGGTCAAGGATCGTCGCACAGTGCATGGTAGCAATTTCAAGGCAAAATTCGTCATTCAAAGGGTGCGAGGAGCCCGAGTCCTTCCAAAAGCTCTGATCCCAGGACTGTACTTGCAACAGTACCCCTCCTGTGTCTCGTCTCCGCGACCACCTCGCGAGGAGAAGAAACACACTCAAACCTGAACCACTGCGCCACATCACTGCCTGCTCGCTGATGTTGTTGCGTTCGAGGTTGGTGCTGGTGAGCGTGGAGTTGCGCTTCACCAATCGCCTCACGCAGTAACACTGGCCTCTCTGAAACCACCGGGCCTTCCCACCCTCGTCGCCCACGCCGTTCAAACCGAGGTCGATGCTGGCGAGCGGTGAAGTGGCCTGCAACGCTTCGCCGATAGCCTCACGCGGGAGAGAGCGACCCTGCTGTAGAAACCCGGCTACGCATCTCTAGCAGGCTCCCGTGGTGTCACGCATGTAGGGATCCTGATTTTGGCACATAACCATGTGGATAGTTCTCTAAATTCGGGTCCCTTTGGGGTCCTTTCTGTAAGGGTGCCGTATCTATTTTGGGTACCTAATAGGACCTAATTTAGAGAGTTCACTCAAAGATGAGCATCAATATCCCACACAGATCCACGAGGTCTGCACAGTGCCACATAAATCAAGTCTTCGATT
This sequence comes from Symbiodinium sp. clade A Y106, assembly GCA_003297005.1. Classification (NCBI taxonomy): domain Eukaryota; class Dinophyceae; order Suessiales; family Symbiodiniaceae; genus Symbiodinium; species Symbiodinium sp. clade A. Next base: position 88,797 of record BGNK01002638.1, read on the forward strand.
TACCAACGGTCAGCAAAAACTCCATGGCCGCATCTGCTTCAAGATAGCATCTCATAGGAGAACTTGCGCCTGCTGTTGGTGGGCGAGATGAGCTGCCATGCCTGATAAATGCGGAGAATGTGGAATCTGCATCGCAGCCTTGCTGCTGCAAAGTTACGGTGCAAGCCTTCTCGAGCCCAGGCTATAGCTCTTACATTGGGCTTGTGAGTTGATGACCGCAGTGTGCTCAAAGCCTTGGAAATTGTTGGCTCAGTCTGCCTTTGGAAGTATGCAAATCCCCTCTCCAAAGCATCAACGGATCAAGGTTGAAGATCTCAAGACACTGCAAATTGATGCAGCGCCACAGGAACGGAAGGTAACAGACTGATTGCTAGACCGCAGCTGCTCTTGTTTCTTCAAACAGCTCTGGCAGATCCAGCGCTCCACTACTCATTGGTAGCAGCTGAGGCCATCATCCTCTGGCAGGTATGGAGGTCTGACAAAAGCCTTATCACAGCTTTGAGAAGGGCTCGCCAAGCTGTGCAACGAGGCGTTCTATAACCAGCTCCATTGAAACATGGGCTATCAGACCTGCCCGTCATGAGGCCGTAGGTTTCCACCTATCTTAGGTTGCGTTGTTGAAAGCAGCCTACATAGGGCCTTCATCACTGGAGACAAAAGAATATCATTGCAACCCCTGGCGCAAGGCTCAAAGGACACATCGTGTCCTTCTTGCCTGCACCAGTGTCAGAACAACACGGCACTTTTGCGAAACAGTAGGGAATTGCTCGTCATATCGGAAGTTTCTCATGTAGATGTGCAAACGCTACAACACGCCCGTTGACGCAAAATGCTCGTCTTGCTTTTCTGGGATTGTAAGCTCCTGACGGCAGGCTTCCACAACTACTGAAGCTTCAAATACTGAAGCTTGGCTACGGTGTGGTCGTCGCCGCTCGGCATGCAATGTTCCACTGGTCAGGTGGTTGGAATCTATAAGTCGCATTATCGGCAACGATTTCCACCATGTAGTTCACGCCCGACCCGGCCGGCTGCAACTCAAAGGGTGTTATGTCCGACTTTACCGACTGTGGATTCACCGATGGGCCCTGAGAGGCTGTGCAGACCACATCCGACTCGTCAACGCTGTCATCGTAGCCGCAACGGCTACCTACCGGTACAAACAGGCGGCCCTCTTGTGCGGTCTGCACGCTGAAAACGAAGCTGCAGTCCAAAGCCGTGGTTTCTTCAAGTGCGCGGTTGCGGCTTTCAAGGTCGTCAAGCTCACCCTTCATCTGCCAGAGCAGCCAGTCCGGAAACTTTTCCTGACTTTCGGTGCTGTGCGCAGCTGGCTTTGTCTGTAGCTGGGAGTTCTGATCGTCTTCCATGCCGGGTGTCTCAGGATGACCGCATCCCTCACCCGTCGAAACCTGAGCCAGATCTGCCGGTTCTTCCGGCACAATCCAAAAGTACTGGCTTTAGGGGTCTAGGGGTATGCGGGGTATGGGTTTCGGTGACATATCAAAGCCCAGGCTCTGCCGTCGAAACGCTTGCGGCAAGGAGACAGAGAAGAGCCGCGAGGTGAACCATGGCGCTTGGTCCGCTGGGTGTCGGAACTTAAAACCCCACACGCGGTGCCTCTCCCAACTGACGCAAAATGGCTGCAAGTGGCTCTGGCTTGGGTGTCACCCAAGCTTTGTCGCCGCCATTGAGGACTTGTTCGTTGAACTTCAGAGGCAAAGCCCAATGACACAACACTTGGACCCTTCACGACCCAGATTCGGGAGTTTCCGAAAATAGGGGTGCCTTATTTCGGGGTCCTAATAATAATTAGGATCCTACTATTTCTGGGTCCCCTACTTTCGGAAACTCCCAGATGAGGCTTGGCGGAACCAAACTGGTGGGCGAGCTGAGCGGCGAACTCGCACGTGTTCGTTTTGGCGAACGGCGCCTCCAGTCAGGCTCCCACATAAAGGATGAGACTTAGCAACTAGGGTTTACAAGTAAGGGAACTATACTGATAATTACCGACATTGACCTCTCCATCATTTTGATCATTGGATTATAACTCCGCTTCATATGCTTGATGGACCACGAGCCCACGATGCATGTCTATGGACACTGAAGCTGCAGGGCTACAGCAATAAATTTCCAAGACTCTGCGGGAGTGTGATTTTGGATGCCCCAGAATTGAAGCATGACACACTAAATACCTTGAGTGGCTCTGTGATTGTGCTGAGTGCGCACAGCTACTCCTGCAGCAGGCCGGTCAAGAACCTGCACGCCCACTTGCAGCCAGGGAGCTCAACATCTCAAGCCCGTTGCATCCCAACATCCTGGCGTGGTTGCAGATTCTCGAGCACAAAATGCGCGCGCGCACGCGCCCGTGAGTTTTGCTGTGGGCTGCAGCTGTCCCTACTGTCTGTTGCGCAGCAAGGCCTGGAGCTCAAAAAAACGTAGGCCCAGTGGTGAGCGTGGAGTTGCTCTTCAGAGATTCCGGGATCGTCTAACAGGAAAGCAACCCTGCATGCTCCAACAGCACTGACCTCTCTTGAAGCCCACCGGGCTCATCACGGATGCGGTTGCCACCGAGGTTGATGCTGGCGAGCGTGGAGTTGGTCTTCAACGCTTCGCCGAGCGCCTCATGTGCGAAAGCAACCCTGCTCCAGCAACACTGGCCCCACTGAAGCTCACCGTGCCTTCTGCAAGTCAAAGCTGTTCCGTGAATCGAGCGGTGGGGCCTTGGTCAAAAGGAAGGATGCAAGGGATCAGGGTTTAATTCCAGGGCTCATGGAGATGGGGATTTCGGGAGTTTAGGGTTTAGGGATTTGGGGGACTTGAACTTTTGGGGTTCGCGGCACCTCAGCACTTCAGGGCTTTGGGTTCATGAAAAGGGCTCATGGGGCCTAGGATTTTGGGGCTCAGAGCGATAGAGCTTTGGTACTTTTAGGGTTTGACTGACGCTTCGAGAACCCTTCAGGCATGTGTGTTTGGGGTTTAGGCTCGGGCCTTGGCCACAAGGGACTTGCTCGGGCCTTGGCGCTTTGGAGCCCTTTGGGAGTTTGGGACTGGATGGGGTCTGCAGGCTGCTGCTTGCTACTCTAAGCTTTGGCTCCCTTGGCTGGGGCTGGGCTTGGGTTTGGGGGCTCACGTCTTTTGCAACTGCCGGGAAGTGAATGGCGCCAGGGCGGGGATCGAAAACGGTATGAGCTTGCACGGTGACTCTTTGGGATGCGAGGGGTGAAGGCGGCTTCGGACCACACGGAGACTTTCTGCAAAAGCTGGGCATCACACCATATCCACTTGCAGAAGACGTGCAGCTCAGAGCCTGAGACCGGTGAGATCAAGGAGATGAGTGTCAAAGGGATCCTACGCTCCTGCAGGTACCGACGGACTTGAGCCGCGCAGTGACTTGATTGGGCACCAACGGCATGGTCCAAACTCTAATGGTCACTTTGGGAGAGGAACAGAACGCGGGCTCTGATGCTGTTGCAAGCCGCATACCATTCCCCCCACCTCGAGCTCAGCAAGCCCATCATTGAAAACTCGAAAGCTCCCCCAAGGATGCTAAAAGAGCCAAACGTTTCGGCTTCATGCCCACACCTCCAAAGAAATAGTAGCAGTGTGTTACTCATGGCTAAGCGGCTAGCCTTGAAGCCCGCACCCTGCAGCCTGGACCCTAAAACTGCCGAGTATCCTTGAGAATAGGTGATCCATTTCGCTTTGGCATGGAGAATCTTTCGTGCGCTTCGGACCCTTCTCCTTGCTCCGGAGCTTCTGCTTCAGAGGGCCGGGAGCAGGAACTTAGGGCCTTGGGCTTCCAGGCTTTTCGGGGCTCGGGAGACCGGTGCCTGCACCAGGAGCTCAGCCTCCGACCGCGGCACCGGCGCTCGGATTTCGGACCGTAGTCTGTCGGTTTCATTGTCGCCCTACGATTTGAAACTAAAAGCATCCTGTAAGTGCACCTGTGTCTATGCAATCCATACTTAAGCCGAAGCACGGCCACCGGCCAAAAAATCAAAGGCCTGTTCTCTCCCATCCTTCGAAGCATAATGCCCGGAACGACTCGCTGAACGAAATCATGACACAATAGCCGCAGTTTCCTTAAAGCACCCTCCAACAACCCATATGGACCGAGAGTCGGATGATTGACTCCACGTATGCCCCGGGAGCATCCCGAAGTTCAAAGATTGCAAGCTCGCCTCGGGACTTCCTGCGCCTCTGCAAGCAGCTGATTTTCAGCAAGCACTCTCGCTGATCTTGTGTATACTTGAAACATGCCGGGCTGCCCGGCACAGCGAGAGCGTGCACTGGCACCCGGAGGGCTGTGACAGAACATCGTGGAAAGCCTGGCTCCCACTGGGAGCGCCAACACGACATGTTCTGCCATTTGACTGGCTCATGGCCTCTTGCTCCACCGTGGCACAGGTCTGACCTTCTATCTCTTCCTCACCCTGATCTGCTCTATTCAGACCGTGCTCTCAGCATGAAGCAAGTTTGGTCCGGCCAACAACTTATGGAGGGCCCAGGAAGGTGTCCCACACGTTGCTTCTTGTGGGGACAAGGCCCACAAAATTTCTTGAATTATCTTGAATGAAGCTAGGGCTTTGAAGGACAAGTCTCGCTTGTACAGCTAACGGGGCGAACAGAAGTTCGGTCTTTTTCCACTACCCGCGGAGTGTTGTGGCGTCGGGTCGCAGACCCCTGCTCTAGCCCTTTGAAGGCGAACAGGGTTTCTGCATCAGCGATCTTCAACGTTCCCACTCGAAGCCATGGCACGGAAGTGCGCAATTGCAAAGCTCGCGTTGGCTGTGTTTGGTGGCTTGGCGACAACATTCCAGGCCGGAGTCAGTCCGCTGCTGTGGTGTCAACACACCAATCTTGCTGCGCAGGCGCAGACGCCGTGTTTTCAGCTTTCCGGTCGGCCGCTCCCGCTCGCCACAAGTAAGGCTGGGGGGTGTTTTGGACATGCAGCTTGCAGGCCTGAGAGGCTTTGTTTGTCCGGCAGGTGCCACAACCTCCTGGGAAACGAGATCTGCCTCTCGCCACCAGGAAGGCCGGGTTTTCAACATCAAGCTCTTAGATCTCCGCATGCGTGCTGTAAGCGAGGTCACGTTGTCTGGAGGAACTGCGTGTTTCGAGAGACCGAAGCTGCCAGCACGGAGTCTGCCCGGATGGCTCCCATGGCTTGCCCGAGGGCATCAGCACGTCTCCTTTTGGGAGAAGCTGTGGCCCTTTGTGGTCTCAGTCTCTGGCATAGTTTTCTGTGTAGAAACCGCATTGCGTGGCAGGCGTGAGGCCGAGAGAGCCCAGCGGGACTCCGAGAGAGCCAAGCGTGAGGCCGAGAGAGCCCAGCTGGACTCCGAGAGAGCCCAGCGCGAGTCTAACAAGGGCAGAACCCAAGCTGCGGCGGACCGCATGATGGAGCCCTTTACCCCACAGAAAAAGAAAGCCGAAGTGGTCCGGCGCGGCATCATGGAGGCCATCCGACAGCGGATCCTATGCTGGGATGAGCATGCAACCATCATTGCGGGGCGCTTCGGCGCCGGCAAATCCGTGGCTGTCGAAGACGCGCTCCGGGGCATGCAGGGTGTCTTCGTCCACCAGGTAGACGACAACGACTGGAAGGAGCAGCTCTTCGGGCGCTTGGGCCTGGATGGGCCGGACATGCTCGAGGAGGTTCTTCGTCGAGTGGGTGGCAAGCTGAACAGGCCGCCCGTCCTGGTGCTTGAAATCCCGCGAACGGCCAAGCGAGGCTGGGGGCGTTGGGGCTTTCGTTTCCCTTTGCTACTTGCTTTGCTGCATTCCGAGGCATGGATACGGTTTCCAGCTTCGCCAAGGATCTGTCGTCGGACAGGAAGCTGGCCCACGCCGGGACCCGAAGACTCAGCCGCCCTGTTTCGCTGTGCTGCGGTAGGGTCTTGTGCAAGCTGTCCGCAGGGTTTCTTCCGAGGTGCTCGTGTGTGCATCGTCGGCTGCCATGGCCATGGCCTTCGATGCCGGTGGAGAGGAGCGACAGGAAGACTTTTGGGTAGGCGACTTGACCAAGGACGAGGCCGAGAAATTGCTGGAGCTCCACGGGCAGGAGGATAGAAAGGACGAATTCCTTGATGCTTGCCCCTACGCTGCATTGTTTGCTTTGNAAGGACGAGGCCGAGAAATTGCTGGAGCTCCACGGGCAGGAGGATAGAAAGGACGAATTCCTTGATGCTTGCCCCTACGCTGCATTGTTTGCTTTGTTTTGTCGTGAGACGCACCCTGCACTGAGTGGGCAGCCCTTGAATCCTTTAGGCGGCTACAAGGCGATGGATCTGGCAAGCACCTGCCAGCGCTGTGCCAAGGTTGGGGAGGAGGCGCTTCAGGCCAAGAAGGCGGACATGGATAAGAAGGCCCGCAAAGAGGTGCTGCGCTTCAAGGACCAGTGCAAGATCGCAGGAGACACAGGAAAGGAAATCCTANGGTTGGGGAGGAGGCGCTTCAGGCCAAGAAGGCGGACATGGATAAGAAGGCCCGCAAAGAGGTGCTGCGCTTCAAGGACCAGTGCAAGATCGCAGGAGACACAGGAAAGGAAATCCTAGAGGAGCTGCTGGCCAACAGGCAGGCCGGCAAAGGTGCAGACGAGCTCTGCACACCGCTGCATCTCCGAAGGATGTGGCGATGTGGATCCGCGAGCGGGGTTATCACCCCGTGATCTGGCACACAGCGAAGCGGGAGTACCAATTCGCATCGGAGCTGCACGCGAATGCAGCAACCGAGATTTTGAAGAGCACCTCCCAGTCGACGCCATAACTGGCCATAACTGTGCAGAAAGAAGGGCGTGACGTTGAGTGCAGTCTTGGGAGTCTGTAAGAAACAAGATCTGTAGCTGTGCCAGGCCCCGCCGAAGCAGCAGCAGCCAGGCAGGGCCGAAGTTTGATTCACGTTGTTCTGATGCTCACTGCAGAATCGAGGAATCGGAAGTGCCGGGGTGGCCCTCATGTTTTGCCCCCGGGGTCCCGCGCCATCGAAACACTGCCAAC
>BGNK01002639.1:0-19291 GCA_003297005.1 Symbiodinium sp. clade A Y106
CTACTCGGCCCTACTCGGCCCCACTCGGCCCGAACCCCCCAGGCGGTTCCTTTCGGTTTTGGGGTCGGCGGCATTGGCGGCAGCCATTAAATAATACTTAGGGGCTCATTGCCCTAGCCCCAAAAAGGTTAACCTTTTCAGTTATGGTAGGATTATATAAACCCCAAAAGGTTAAAGGTTACATACTCAGCTACTAAGAATAGCTTTTGTTAAACCCGAAACCCGTAAACCCTAAACCCCTAAACCCCTGACCCCTAAACCCCTAAACCCTAAACCCCTGTTTAAGCACGGACTTGGAGTGTATGCCGGCAGCGAAGCTCTAGGGCAGAGCCTTCCTCCCCTGAACCCTAAACCCCTAAACCCTCTCTCTCTCACAGGCACTCGAAGCGTCAGGCCGGAAACCCCTAAAGCCTAAACCTCTAAACCCCTGAACCCTAAACCCCTGAACCCTAAACCCCTAAACCCCTGAACCCTAAACCCCTAAACCCCTGAACCCTAAACCCCTAAACCCCTGAACCCTAAACCCTAAACCCCTGAAAGCATAGCAACCCCGGAAATCCGCGCCTCGGGGTCGGCCACGGCACCCAAAAAGCCGAGGCCCAAGTTGCCCTTGCCGTAGTTTCCCGGCTCCCCGCCCACCTGAGCTTTAGGGTTTAGGGTTTAGGGTTAGGGTTTTTTTGTGTTTTAAGCCCCTTTTTCCGTCTGCTGCTCCTGGCAAAGGTCGACATCCACATTGTGGAAAGGGAGTTGGACATGTGCCGGGTTTCGACTCAAACTCTCGCACGAGGCAGGCATGGCTTCAGACTAGGGTTTAGGGTTTAGGGGTGTTCAGCGTTTTGGAGCCGCCGCGGAGAGCGTTGGAGGTCTTAGGGCCTGAAGTGCGAGCCTCAAGTTCGAGTGCTTAGGGCCTGAAGTTTGAGACCTTAGGGCCTAGGGTTTGCGGGATTGGTGCCTCAGGTTTGAGGGTTCGGGTTTAAGGTCGTAGGGTCTTCAACCCTTCAACTCACAGGGTTTATTGTCTCGGGGTGTTGGGACTTCGGTGCTCAGGCCTTGGGAATTTAGGGCCGTGTCGTGGTGTGTCTCTTTTATTTGGCCAGCGGGCGTGGGATTTCGGAAGGTGGAGTTGGGGCTTCGGGGGGTCAGGGGGTTTTGGGGCTTGGGTGTAAAGGCCCGTCAACCCCAGAGCTTACAGCTACAGCCATTAAAGCCCCAGACTTTAGAACTCTTCAAAGCCCCAAGGGTCCAAAGACTTGGCTAGCGGCTGGCTTGTTAATGAAGAGCTCGTAGGTGCCCAGGAATGCCACAATCTGCCCCCAGCCCTGACCGGGCACCTGCTGCATTCGACACGGACGGTTCCACTAAAGGCCCTCGAGGTTTGAACTCGAAGCCTGCAGCCACAAACCAAAGCCAACACCCGGACAAAGCTCAGCAGCGCAGCTCCCAAGCCCTTCGAGCGTTGAGGGCGACCCCGCCTGGAGCCCCGCTGCCGGGAACTCTGGGCAACGAGCCCTCGACGACCCCTCTGAACCCATATAAAACCTGGTAAAGCCTTGTCTTACTCTATTACCATAATTGGGATGTGTATGTATATATATATATGTATGTAACAATCATAATAACAATAATAGTAATAATAACAATAGCAATAAATTTGGTTCCCCAATGGTTGTAACTTGTTCTTTTCAAGTGCCTTATCAGATTCCAGAAGACCCTACCCTTCGCGAGCTCCAGCCTTGGTGAGGGCCGCAAGGCCGTTGGGGATGTCGGTGAACTGCAAGCCCAACTTCCTTTGCTTCAGGGTTTAGGGTTTAGGGCTTATAGGTTTTAGGGTTTAGGGCTTGTAGGGTTTAGGGTTTAGGCAACGGAATGTCGGTGAACTTCAAGCTCAACTTCCTAGGGTCTCAAGAAAGCACATAAGCGAAAATAAGGAGAGGGATATCCCATATAAACCCCCTTATAGTAAAGCCCAACTTCAGGGCGGCTTTTCGACTAGACTAGAAGTATTGGGTTTGTAACTTCGGGGTTAAACCTGGGGATCAGGGTTTTAAAATTTAGGATGCTGGGCTGAAGCCGGTTGAGGCTCTGCCTTTCAGGTGAAGGGCTTCCCTCTTTCTTTTTGGTGCCGGACGCCCCGATCGCGCAGACATCCGAGTGTAGAGGGAGTAGGAAAGGAGCTCCAGATGGGATCGTGTGAAATGCGACTGCAGCAAGTACACACGCTGCTAGACGAAAGCAAGAAGGAAACCAAAGATGGTGGCAAGGCTTGCTTGATCGTTGCAAGACCTGTTTCGCCACTCCAAACTCCCAATTACCCCACACAGCAATGAAGGCAAGTAGCCAACCCCCGAAACATTACTGTCAGTACGCACCATCACCTGTAGAATCGCCGCACGCATACCCAGAAGGTTGCAGGTGCGGCAGGAAGAAGGGGGGGTAGCGTGCCCAATCATGTTAAAGGCCCTGCATGCCCGAAGATACCCAAGACAGAAAAATCTTAGTCAGACGAAGGCAAAAGATGGGATGTGAAGCAACATCCAACACCGGGCACAATGCAACCCAAAGGGCAAATGCACAACCGGAGCAGGTCAACTCAACCGGGATCAATGCCAGGCATACGATGAGTCTCGGCGTAGCTCATCGCTCGAGTATACGGGAGAGTGCTCAATCTGGTCGTGGCCAGATTCATTACGATAGCATGCCCGTCATGGAAATGACATTCGTGATGTCAATGGTAATCAATGGTAACGGCGACCATAACAAATAATAGCCATCAGTGATAGCGGGAATAACCACAACAAAACAAGTATTTGTTCAAAGAGGAAGAAAAATATTTCCGACAACATGCCAGCTTCGGGGAGAGCTCACCCGGCCAGCGGAAGTACTCCGGGACAATGTAGCCAATTGTGGCAAACATGGAGATCCTTCGCCAAGGGTTTTGCGGTTTGGTGTCCAGGTTTTGTAAGTCAGGGTCTTTTTAAGGGCTGGGGGGTTTGGGACCGTAATGGTGTAATGTGAAGGTTTTAAGAATTTGGTGTCCATGCAGGTTGAACGCCCACATTCCTGGTAACTATAGTAGAGGCCTGGATGAATCCAATAGGATCTCGGATTCTCCTGGACCAACATAACACAGGTGTCCAAAGAAATGCGCTTGAATGCCCGAGGCCAAAACAACAGCACAGGGTACGCGACGGTCCCAAGTTGCCCTACCGTGAAAAAAGTGCAAACCCTGCAAAACGTCCGCAAGTTCCCTACAAAGGTCAAACACTAGCCATGTACAAAACTTCACCATCCACGGCGATCCTTCCGTGCTTCAGCTCCACTTCGCGCCGGCGGGCGAACACCTGCAGGCTGCCATTGGCGCACAAAGCAATCACTCGTCTAGCGGGCCAGCTGGAGGCTATGGGGCTGCTCTTGAAGGCTCTGATCCAGGTGTAGGGTAAGTTTTTGAAGCTTTCCGCTCACGAGCTTCAGGTTTTCGTCTGGGAATGTAGGGTACGAAGACGTGGCATGGACCTACACCTTAGCACCCTAACCCCGGCGCTTCAAACTGCAGAGATAAACTCAAAGCTTCGGGCTTCGGATTTAGGGCGTAGGCCTTTCACGATCGGGCTTAATTAAGGTCTCACTCTCCAAGTCTTAGACTCAGTGCATATTCAGAACCCAAAGCTTCGCTTATGCTCGAGATTCCCGAAGTCCTGCATCCCAACGTCTTGACCTTGAACCCCCACATCCCCAATGCCCAAAGCCTGACCCTAAAAGCTACAAGCCTGAGACCCTTCTCCTAAAGCCCCCAAAACTGTCAAGCATGCCACAGAAACACCTTAAACTCCCTAGACCCCTAAACATCTAAACATCCCTGAACCCTAAAATCTAGACGCCTAAACCCAAAGCCCGGAAGGGCCCAGAAGCACCCCCCCAAACCCAAAGCATCCTCAGCATCGCCATCGCTCGACAGGCCGAGAGGGTCCCAGAAGCCGACCTTAGGCGTCACGTAAGGTTAGGGGCCTAGGGTTTTAGGGTCTTAGATTTGGGGTTTAAGTTGCTTTTGGGCTCAATTCAGGGGCTTAGGGGTTTAGGGCTAGGGGTTTGGGGGTTTAGGGTTTACTTAGCTCAAGGGCTTAACATGCCGCCTAGCTTGCACATGGTCGGTGCTTCTCTCCTCTGTGTCTTGTTCTGAATGCTCGCCCAAGCTGCGGCCTTCAAGAACCAGCAAGTTTTCCCAGAACCCAAAGCGGTCTGCCCTGAACCCTAATCCCTAAACCTTTTTAAACCCTAAACCCAATGCCTCGGCAGCCTCAACCATGAAGCCCCGGAGTGAAGGAGCTCCGAGCTTTTCATGGGGACTAGAGCTGCTAAACCTTTCGGACCACCCCAAAATCGGTTATATGTTGGGCTACTACCACTGAGCTTGGAACCCTCAAGAACAGATCTTCACGAGAAGAGTTCCCAAATCAGGCTTTCGACTCTCGCAACTCGCACAAGGCAGGATCAAGGTTTGAGGACTCCTAATTTAAAACCCCAACCCTTTAAAGGAACCCTTATAGTACCCTTATAGTAACCCTTTAAAGGAACCCTCACAAGTCTTTCGGCTCTGAAGACCCGGAAACGATGCAGCGAAGTTGCTGGCGCCTGGACACCAAGCTCAGACTCGAAGGCCTTTCGGGAATATAGTTCTAGTTTAACTAAACTAGAACTATAACATTCATAGATTAACTAAACTATAACAAAAAACATTCATAGATGTGTAATAAGTACAGTATACGTCTAACATAACCGTAATACAGCTACATGAGGCTTGATGGCTTCGGGTTTGGGGTTTTAGAGATCGAGTGTTTTCTCTAGAGCAGAAGGTTTAGGGCGTTTATGGTTGGGTTCTTTTGAAAGTCGCACGCCGGGAAGCATGAAGATCGCAGGAGAACCCCGGGACCTTCGCATGTCGAGATGACCATGGCTGAAATAATGCAAAAAGGTATGTATGTGTGCGCATGTCCTTATTCTATTCAGTGAACATTCGTTTCTACTTAGATTTGACAGGCTGACGGCTACAGACAGGCATCTATAGAAGTTTATGATATGCACATAAACTGTATGCATGTCTCATGTACCCCGAAATCTCTCCCCCTCGATCACGAGACGGAGTGCAGCAATGCGGCCTTGAGGGCCGTCACGGAGAAATTGCCCTTGGCAACCTTGCGCCCGCTGCTGGCATAGAAAGCGCCGGCCGAGGCGACGATGGAGGCCGCCGCGAAGTGTGTGGCAGAGGACGGGGAACTCGAGGCCTGCAAAAGCTCGGAGCTGCAAGAGAGCATAGAAGAGCGCCCCTTCCAAGAGCAAGGGAAAGCCATCTACTTACCTAGGTTTCCCCAACTGAAACCGCGACCATTCCTGCAAGAGGATTGGCGCCGCTTGCAACTTGAGACACCTCTGCAACATGCCTGTTCTCGAGAAATAGACAAGAGCACGGAAATCAGGACAGGAAGCCCAAATTGCCCAGTCCTTCACCCTGGCCCTATACTTTCCATCATGCATCCTGAACCCGTCGATGCTAGGCCGTCAACATCCGTCAACCCACAACGGACGCCTGACATCTACACCGACATGATACTAAACAAAAAGCCACAAGGCACGGCAAAAAGCCACAGTCAAAAAGCGCAGAAATCCTACTAGCGCCTTCAAACTGTTTATGATCGTCAAAACGCAGGACGTGATAACAACATATACACGTACATATATATATATACATCTATATACATTACAAAGCCGTCAAAATAAGTAAAAGGAAACAGAGAGAACATACATCCATACGTCCAAACGTCCGTACACACATGCATACATACATACGTACATACGTACATACATACGTACATATGTACATACGTAAATACAAACATACATAACATAGGTACGTACATAAGTATATACATACATACATACATGCATACATACATACACACATACATGGGTAGTTCTTTAAATTAGAGACCCTAAGTTAAAGAACTGCATACGGTAAGAATAGAGGCCCTGATGCGGCTCACGGCCTGCTGCGCCGTGGCCGTGGCTCTAAGCGCCGGGGTCTTGACCTGGCCTCCTGGCTTTCAAGGCTCTAACACGGTTTAGGATTGAGGCGTTTAGGGTTTAGGGGTTAGGGGTTTAGGGCTTTAGTTTAGGGCTTCGGGGGTTTAGGGCTTCGGGTTTAGGGTTTAGGGTTTCGACCCCCGCCCTCGCACGAAGGCAGGCACGGCTCCATGACGTCGGGCTTGTTAGCGTAACATGTGACTGCTGCAATATGCGGGACCTCCACGCGACAGCCAAATAGACCAAGGTTTAGGGCTTACGGGTTTTAAGGTGTGGGGTTCAGGGGGTAACGGTTTCGGGCGTTTTAGTAAGCCTCAGACCTTTGATTGGGTTTTTAGAAAATTTTGCGGCTAAGGGCTTTACAGGCTCTGAGGCTTAGGCTGAGGCTGAGGCTTCTAACTTTTAGAGTTCGTTGTACATGGATTCTGGAATACTGGGTCTTGTTGATCGTGGGCTTCTTTAGAAGTAGGGGCACCTTGGACTAAGGCTCCCTGATGAAAGATAATTACCAATACTGTTTAATTGAATGGTTTGGGAGCGTCCGGAAAGGTTACATCTAGAAGCCTGGAGGTTCATAGTTTAGTGCTGCATATTCCATTCACCCAGTGTTTTTAGACTTGGGCACCATTCATACTGTATTCATACTGTCCTCCGCCCTAGCCTAAGAACAGTATGAATGTGCTGTAATTTCCATTCATACTGTTCTTAGACTAGGGCACCACGTCGATAAGCATCCGTCCTGTGCCAGCAAGGAAGGCACTTCCCGCAGCCACACCTCGAGATGGCTCGCATAGAAAGAGGTCGCACCAGGGGTCAGGGTTTAGGGTTTCGGGTTTCGGGTTTTTTCCAACCCGCCCAGCTGAACAAAGTCGCACCGCAAGGAATTAGTCCGAAACTAGCCGCCAGAAAGAAGTGCAAGTCCCAGGATCTGAAGGGGGCCCCATGTTTGTCAAGGCCAACACCAAGATTAGGGTCTAGGGTTTTGGGTTTACGGGGCCGGTGCATTTGACACGACACGTCTGCTAAGTACATCGGAAGTCCTTCGGACAGACTGCTGTAGTATAGCCTGGTCATAACCACCACTTGCAAAACTCATTCAGACGGGAAGACAGCAGAGGAAGGCTTCGGAAAGCAGACCTTTAGAACTCGGTTTCTGGCATCCCAGCCATGGGAACCGTTCCCAAAGTGTCGGAGGAAACCAGGCTGGGTGAAGAGTGCAGCAGATAGACATCCAATGTTCTGCAGCATCTATACCTCGAGAACTAAATGAAGAACTCGCCATCAGAATGCAAGTCTCGTCTGCCCTAGCAATCACAAAGCACTCTAAACTTCCCCCAAGTGTTCTCCTGCATCCTCCCCCTGTGCTTCGCGCCTGCCAGGCCAACTGCCGTACCCACGGCTGCACCGCATCTCTTGGAAGCCATCCTTCGTCACAAATGGGGTTTAGGTCTAGGTTTTTGGGTTCAGGGTTTGGGCCCTTAGGGTTTCGAGTTTAGGGTTTCAGCACTCACACTCGGACAAGCCTGGGCGAGGATTCTGGTACGCGGCGAACAGGGTTTGGGGTTTAGGGTTTTGCCAAGGGGGTGCCCTGTAAGGAACTTTCACCCTATGCCCTATGCAGGTGCCCTTCTAAGCCTAAGAATTCTCTTGGAACCTGAATCAGAACCCTTATCACCGTAGACTTCTGGAGACCGGCATGCTCTGGTGTCGGAGCAACACTCAAAGGGATTAAAGCCAGGACTCGTGCCAACGGGTGCTTGGATATAGACATAGACTTACATACTAGGATTTACGTCCGTGGAAACGCGGCGCACGTCTGCAAAGGCCTAAAGCCAGGGTCTTGGAGGTTGTCTGTTCTACATATATTGACATATAACAAGCAACCGAAAGGAACAAACTTACTTCGTTTTGCCGACCGTCTAGTACATGGAGCTTCAGGCAACACGGGACCCCAACATGGAGCTCTGAACACCAGCATCCTCAAAATCAGGGCGCATGAAAAAGTAGCCCCGAGCTTTCAAAAAAAGACAAAGAGCCCCCATGTAGCTCTCAGAGGCAAGATGCCTGCCCCTTTCGTCCTAAAACAAACCGCAAACTGACCTGCGAGGTGGCGGAAAACGCGAAGAAACGGCTGCCAAAGGGATCCTAAAGATCTGACTCCACAACTCTTTGGCGGTGCTTTGAGCCGAGACTCCCGCGGATGTGTCGGTTTTTGCGGTTATCGGTGTTTTTTTTGTGTTTCAGAGGGTGAAGTGGGGGGATATACAGGATGATACAGAGGGGATTGACGGTCTAGGATTTCTAGGATTTGGGTTTAGGGTTAAGGCCAATGCAAGGCAAGCTGAAAGCTTCGGGATGCTGCTTTCCAGGACTTGTCACGGCATAGGTCACTGCTGGGTTTCCTAAGACTCGGGCTTCACGTTCAAAGACTTTTCAGGGTGGCTAGGGCCATGAAGGCGTCAGAGTCCTGCTCAACTCCAATTCCTGCAGGGTTCGACCCGCCCGAAGGAATTCGACTCGTTACGCCAAACCCCAATCGTTACAGGCTTACATGCTTTTACCCCGTCGGGCAAGAAAGTGCCTGATTTGCCCAGCATAGCGTGGCTGGAACATGGTGTTGTGCTGCTTCCTAAGACAGACACCCTAACCCAAGCTCCAACGGTTCTAAGAAAGACACCCCAACCCTGAAACCTGCATCCGAGGAAAGAGGCCCACATCCTGACTTGCCGGACTCGGAGCTCTGATCCGTAGTGCAAGCACCCGAATACTTGTCCTTACAAACCTTAGGCCCTCTCAGTTCAAATACGGACTCTGCCGATTCCCCATCCTGCCTCCTAAGAGGCACCACAAATTCTAAACACCCTACATCCCTCGACCCCGAAGCTCAACACGAGGAATGGAAGCCTGCAGGCCTGCTTGAAGCCAACCTTTTAACAGGATATGAACACCGCTACCGGCAGCCACGTCAACCCCTTAAACCCTAACCCCAGAGACTCAAAAAGACTTTCCGAGAGGTTGAGGTGGCGACGGCCAGCCGATTCTGCAGCTTGTGCTCCAATTTCTCTACGTGCCGGCCTGGCCAGTTGCAAAAAGCACCTAGCACTCTGCAAACATCGCGGGCTTAGGGGTTTCAGGGTGCAGGGTTTCAGTGTTTTTTTTTAGCTCCCTTTTGTGGGCTTTTAAGCGTAGTGGGCCTTTTCTCCGTTCAGCGACAGGTGAAAGAGCCTGCCTGGACCAGGATTACCTTTTGTGGGTTTAAGCTTCTGGGTTTCAGGGTTCAGGGCTTAGGGCTAATGCGGTTTTGGGTTTAGAGTTTATTTAGGACTTAGAGCTAATAGGGTTTTGGGGTTTAGGGCCGTTCAGCAAATCAATAACTGAAAGCCTTGGACGGGAAGCCTTAAGCTGTCGCAGAGGGTGACTGTTTCTCACCTGTACCCAGAGGCTCCATAGTAGTTCCTTTTTGGGGTTTATATTTAGAATCCTAT
Source organism: Symbiodinium sp. clade A Y106 (assembly GCA_003297005.1). Lineage (NCBI taxonomy): Eukaryota > Dinophyceae > Suessiales > Symbiodiniaceae > Symbiodinium > Symbiodinium sp. clade A. Next base: position 9,561 of record BGNK01002639.1, read on the forward strand.
AAGGCAATCCCAAAAAGGAACTACTATGGATCCTCTGGGTAAACACTAGGATTAAATCATACACCGAAATCAAGCCCAAACTTGTGAGCCTATGCCGAAGTCAGCCCGAAGCCCTAAACTGCAAACCCTAAAGGCTGTAAAGCCCCAAACCCAACTCGTAGAACTCAAAGCTATCCTAGAGTCCTACACTTCGGCCTCTACGATAAGGCACGAAGGCCAGAGCATTTCTCTTGAAGTCAACTTGCCTGCACTGGGAAACTAGCCGCAGTGCAAGAGCAAACCCTCGAACCCGAACCATCAAAGCTTGCTGCAGCATGGCAAAGCCAAGCATGGCCACTACAGCACCATCTCATACCCAACCTCTACTGAGTTCTTGTTAAGGGATTTGATTTTAAGTTACCATAATAAGGAAACCACATTATTTACTATAGATCCCTATTATGGTAACTTAAATTCCTAACAAGAACCCAGTCTACGCTCGCAAGCGCTGAAAAAAAAACTGAAAGCCCAACTCCGAATCCCCAAGAGGCACAACTCAGACCCCAGATCCCAAAACAGAACCACTAGTTGCGCAGCCACGTACAACAAGTGAACCCAAAACATCAAAACCTGCAAAACCTCTCAGTTCGTGTCCCTTCTTATGGGCTGATATTCGGGTTCTAAAGTTAGGATCCCTTTTTCAGACCCCCTGAAGTCCCTGGGCGGGATCCGCGCACCGGCAGAGAGCCAGGAGTTCCACCGCTCCGCAGCTCCGGGCATGGCCTGCGCCCGCAGGTCTTTGGGGTTTAGGGTTTTTAGGGGTTTAGGGTTTCAGGGTTTAGGGTTTAAGGTTTTGGGTTTAGGGTTCAGGGTCTTTAGGGTTTAAGCTTTAGTATGATACGGTTTCATAGGACCTTGTGAAGGCTTCAAGACTCCATCCAAGGGAATCGTTGGTGGCGCACTGTGAATGTGTTGGAAAAGTTTTTCCTGCGCTTCCTTTTTCGCCATGACTGGAGGGGTTCCTTCGAAGGGCTCCTTTAAAGGTTCTACAAGTCTACAAGGATTACTATGAAGGATCTGTAAGACACCTTTTAGGGCTTTCAAGTTCAGGATCCAAGTCCTCAAGGTCTTGGAAGTTGAGGTTGAAGGGTTTCGGGTTTTTGTTGTCTCCCACATGGCGAGGACCAGCCCGCATAGAAGGTGGTACAAGGGGCACTAGGGGCACTAGGGCAAATTGGCACCCACGGCATTGTTGAGCTGAGTCGGAAAGTCTGCCAGCCAGGGAAGCTCAACAAAAGAACGTACACTCCGCATCAACGGATTGCTCGGAGCAGGCTTTAGGGCGCAGGGCTTCGGGTCCATGGTATTGGCTTTTGGGTTCCGGCATAACAAGGCTTCGGGCTTGTGGCTGGGGCTTCCAACCACCCGCTTCGCTGACTAGGTCGCACTGCGGGGGTTCCCCACAATTCGAATACTATAGGGGCCAAAAAAATTGCCAATACTATCTTGGGGGGTTCCTCAAAACAATTATAGTATGATGGGCCCCAAAACCCCATTCTAATTATTAAGGCCCCTATGTTAGGGTTTGGGTTTAGGGCGTACGTGCTCCCTCTCCGGCCTCATCCAGGGTCTGCTCGACATACTTTGCCTCAGCGATAGATGGCCCTCAACCGTGTCGCCAGTACCCCTCCCTCTGTTGACAGACAATGCTGACCTATCAGAATTCTAGCATCTCCCCGATTATTCGGACAATGCAGGGCTTTGTCAATCGACCGATTGAAACTATTCGGGTGCCGAGGCTTTGGGTCTGAGTTCGTCAACCCTCAAACTCGGAATGCTGGTAGGGTTTAAGGTATAGTGCTTTGCACCTCCCTAGGGTTTAGGGTTTAGGGCAAGTTTAGGGGATGCTCCGAGGTGCCTGGCTCCTAGCCTGTGGGCTAACGGCTGAAGCCTGAACAAAACCTGAGCAACACTCGGCATGGTTAGCAAGGCGCCGTTGTAGGCTTTGCTCCAGCCATCATAGCTCAAATCTCATGTTTTCATGCTTGCGGAAAAAGCTGCAAAGCTTAAGGGCTTCGAGGCTGAGTGACTGCTGCAGAACCGAACACTGGCGTCAGGCGCGGGCGTCGTAGTACTGCAGCGTCCTACGTAGGATAGGCCCGATGCGACATTCTGCATCCGAAGGGTCATCACCAGCGCTTGCTGACGTAGGGGAGTGAAACCCACTGCGGTATGAAACGCCACGACGCCCGTTGGCCTAAGTCTGAAATCCTTCGCGCCACATCTGTCCCTGGCACATCCAAGTGCGGTCCTGATCTTGCTGCCCACCTCCTTTAGCGGTGCTTCACCTGTGCGCAGCTGCACAGAGGGGCTCAAATCTGGCACAGAACTGTCCCCAAGCCCGAACTCGCCTCTTCATCTTTAACACAGAACCCAGGGTGCCCGTGTCTCATGACCCCGAACTTTGTCGACGCTCACCAAACTCGGGCATCAAATGCAGGAACTCTCATCAAACAAGTGCGTCTAGTCTGCCGGCACCACACCCTCACCCTAGAACTCAAGGAAACCCCTGGAGAGAAAATCCTGTTCCAAGGCCAATCGACCTCAAACTCCCCAGCCTCGCACCAAAGATGAAAACCCCTATGGCTACGGCGAAGCACGCCGTGAGCCCTCCCATACGGTACTTTCAGAAAGTGCCTAGGAGACTCCTTCCTCGCGATTTGTGTAAGCGAACACAGGTGCCTGCCACCACCCGTTTAGATGCGGAAGCTGCTTCAAGCTCCGCCTGTTTCCCCTCGATCTCGTCGTCTTCGTCATTATCATCGTCGTCGCATTCATCATCCCATCAGGACCACTGTGCCCTGCCCTGGCAGCCCCGAAGAACTCTGCATCTCCTGGGCTCCCCGGCCCAAGCCCGAGGGTGATACCCGGGCCAAGTTCATGTTGCTCGGCCTCAGGCACCAGGGTGTAGAGTCTGGGGCCTGCTGAAGAAAAACTCTATATCTGGGTTGCAGTAAAACTGATCATGACCCTAAGGCCCTAACGTAACCATGACCATAGGCCGTGACTAACGGGATCTGCCTGTGACCTTCTCCTCCTCGTGGATGATGATTATCATGCTGTGCGGGAGCGAGGGCTGGCGGCATCTAGCCGCTTGCAAGCTTCAAAGCCTCTGAAAAAGCAGTCCGCGGCTAAAGCAACAGACTTGTGAGATGTAGATCACCGGAACATCTTCTTCTGATTAGGACTTAAGACTCTCACCCCTGCTACTCACCGCTGTCATAGGGCCTCGTCGAAAAAACCCTGTCGGATGAGGTGGGGGCGTCAGGTCCTCAATGAGACCCAGCAGCAGGCTTGCATCCTGCTCTCCAAGCACTCCACTCACCATTATGATTAACTGTTATGGAAAACTGTTAGCTATCATTAAGAAGCAATGACTAGAAATTATTATTCATTATTGCTACTATTCAGTATTATTAAAAGCTCAATCTCCATTTCAGAGTCTTGGCAGTGAGCGCAGGAAGCACATCTCAGGATACAGCAGATTCGGAAAGATCCTCTTATGAGGGCCTCGAGCTCAAGCACCTATTTCGTGCAGTGTAATATAGGGGCCTTCATAATTAGAATAGGGTTTTGGGGTATATTATACTCTAATCTCTCTAATTAAAATTAAGGAACCACCAACATCGTATAGGTTATTGTTAAGGCCCGGCTCTTCCGCCAGTTAGGACTGTGCAAACCTAAACCCGCAACCAGGTGCTGCCACCGTAAACCCCAAAGTGCCAAAAAAAACAAGACAGGATCTTTTGTTGCCCGGTCCGGCTGCTCGATGAGCGAGTCGCCTGTAAGAACGCGTTCCAATTCATGGTTAGCCTTTCAGGAGCTAAGCACTCAACGAAAGACGCACAAAAGGTACTTAATTACTTGTACTCCTTCTGTCTGGAAGAACGTCTCATATTCAGGCGGTGGTTACCATCATATTATCCGTATGGGATGGCCGCCGGACGCAGAATAAACAGAGCACCCTTTTGAGGGAGTCTTTGGCATCCTTGAGATCTGTGCCTCGGGTCCGTCTACATGCCTTTGAGGATTAAGTAAAGCGTAGGGTCCCTGCGGGGTGGGCCTCAAAGATAGCAGCAGATTGAAAAAGTGGAAAAATTGGGTCTACGCTGTGAAGGGGTCCGGCTCCATTCTGGACTTTTGCGCGTCCAGGATTTTTCTCTCATCTTTGCTGCACATCGAGACCAGCAACAACAGGGCAGCTGACTCGTGATGACATTCCACTCCGCGAACCCATACCTCCCTTCCTGACTTGATTATTGCCTCCAAATTGTGCTTCATTTGCAAGCGACACCAGTTTGGGTTCAGGGTTTAGGGTTCTGAGGTTGCGGTAGGGTGTGGGGCCTTGGGCTGAGAGTCCAGGGTTTAGAGTTGACGGCGAACCCAGCTGATCCTACCGGCAACACAATCGGTGCGCCTGACAGCAGTTTGTCCCTGGGCAGCCTTGTCATCACCTGCCCGAATACTGCTGAGCTGAGAGCACCCGGACAGAAGCACTAAAATATTGGGGAAAAAACCTAACATATTGGGGAAAAAATAAGTACTAACATATTGGGGATGTTCGTACCTCTGAATTCAAAACCTTCAACCCTACGCTCCAAACCTTCAATCATTCACCTCATGCCCTCAACGCCAAACCCCTGAACTTTTTGGAACCAGGAACCGAACCTCAACTCAGTCCGACAGTCGCAACTAGGTCACAACATGGCAAGACTTTTGAGTACACTATGATGTAAGAAGAACGGGAACTACGAGGGTACATGAATATTATTCGACCCCTATATTATGTAAAACCGAAACCCCAAAGCCCAGCCAAACGAAAACGAAGCACCACCACGATGTATGCGCAGCCTCGGCCAGGTCCGACACTGTCCTGCTGGTGTCAGAGTTTGGGGGTGTTGGGGCTGCTGTTAGTGGTTTGGGAGAATTCAGGTGGTTTAAGGGTTTACGGCTTACCGGTTTAGGGCTTTTGGAGTTTATGAAGCGGTCGTCGGACAATCCCAGGCTTTTGGAGTTAGGGTTGGAGGTTTTCGGGCTTCGACCTTCAGGCTTCGCGTCTGGGGTTTTATGGTCAAAAGCTTTTGCCCGCCTCGAACCCACGCCTTCCAGAACAGAACCCAGGACTGACGGAGAACTTAGTTTGGGTTTGTTTTCGTAGGGCTTAGGGTTTAGGGTTTAGGGTTATTTTTTTTGAACCCTCATGCCTTTTTAGCCAAAGCCTCCAGGCTACCACTCTGGTTGAGGAATGGGCAACCCACTGCACCGATACACCTAGCGGGGATTCACCACCACACCACAGTGGCCCCCCATTAACACAGGGTTTAGGATTTAGAGTTTAGGGTTTAGGGTTTAGGTTTTTTTTTTTTAGGGTTTAGGGTTTTTTCGTCGGTCACACTCGCACAAGGCAGGCAAGGCTCCGCACAATCCGCAACAAGCTGCTACAGCAATCCGGGGCGGCAGGTAGGGTTTTGCGTTTCAGCTCTCAGGGCATAGGGGTTTAGGCCCTTAGGGTTCAGAACCTCCCGGGCCCCAAACCACGCGTCCCGTACGGATCTGCTTCTTGCTTCCAATTCCACTGCAGCTTCACCATGTCCTGCGACGAAGAAGCCGGGTCTTGCGCTAGTACTGGTAAGGTTTAGAGCAAGTGCACATCGGGCTTACAGCGCTTATCGGATATTTCGGGCTTATAGGGATTCCTAGGGTTTCTATGGCTTGAGGGCTTATCGGCCTTACAGCGTTCGGGCGTTCGGGGTTTAGGCTTCAGGGGGCACGAGGCACGGCTTGAAGAGAGTCCAGCTTGCTACCGGGACATACAAGCATGGCATATTACAAGGCTGTCGGAACAAGCGTCGAAGATGGAGTTTAGGGTTTTTTTAAACGTCCCTTTTTCCGGTCTCGCAGAAGAGTCGGAGTGTAGGGTTTAGGGTTTAGGGTAGTTATAAAGGTGCTTACAGGTGCTGAGAGGATGATATTGGACCCTCTTGAGTTTTTCGGGTGCACAGACCTGGAGGCTCTTGTAGAGGTCCATGTCCACACCTTGTGCCCTCAGGGCACCGAGGTAGGCGAAGAAGACATCCAGGATGGCCTGGTAATGTAGATGCCTTAATAATTAGAATAGGGTTTTGGAGCCCATTACACTATACTTCTAATGATAAGGAACACCAAAAAAATAGTATAATTACTGATATTTAGGCCCCTGCAGTAAGGCCACATCGGGTCTGCTCCGACCCAAGGGTGCCACACGACAGCCCTCAACCGCAACCTGTTCTTCGATAGGCCAACAGCAGGACGGAAACTCCCCTCTCCGAAGAAGGGCTTCTGAATATGAAACGCTGTGCATACAGACCTTCGAGAGTTCTTGCAACTCTAAGCGGGGCAAGGCTCGGTGTGGGGGTCTAAATCGCGCTTATGAACCGAATAAGCAGAAAAAGCAATCCCAAAACCAGGGGCCCAACGTGCCCAACCATAACCTTCTTTGCCAAAAACGCCCTGAAGCACCTCGGACTTGTTGAAGCCCAAAGGCGTGGTGTAGAAGACCTGAAACGAGCTACATGGTTTAGGGTTGAGGGGGTTAGGGTTAACGGTTTAGGGTGGATTCCAGGCGTTTAGAGTTGGCTCCAGGTCCTCCAAGGCTTATTTTGATAAAGGATTCTGTCGGGGATGGGGATCGAAGATTACATGTCAAGGTATGGCGAAATCTTCCCGTATGCCTGCGACCGGCTTAGGACAATTTAGGCTTAGGGATTAGGATTTAGGAGGACACATCCTGAAGCTGTGGGTGTGGGGCTTGCGGTTTGGGAGTTAGGGACAGCCCTGGGCCCTGGATCCTCCCACCCAAAACCTTCAACGACCACCAAGAGACTCCTGAGACTCTACTACTATATATTTTTACATATGCCTATACAATATCAAAATTATATATTTTTACATATGACTATATACGTAATTTTAAAATTATAGAGTAACATATATGTTTATACAGTTATACATTAGTAGGTGCCTGAAGCCGTGTTCCCTACAGCCGAAAAGCCAGCCCCGGAAAAAGCGCTGACTCTGGGTTCTTGGTAAGGGATTTAACTTAAGTTACCATAAATAGGGTTCTATAGTAAATAATATGGTTTCCTTATTACGGTAACTGAAGCTACCATAATAGGGATTTATAGTAAATAATATGGTTTCCTTATTATGGTAAATTCAATTAGCTTCCTTAACAAGAACCCAGTGACTTGTATTTCATACCATGCGGCCACCAAGCACATGGTCCCAGTAGAATCCGTCTGCTCCTGGTCCGAGCAGAGGCTCCCCTAAAAGGGATCCTATAAGGGTTCCTTTAAGGGGTCTATAAGGGTTCCTATAAGGGATCCACTGGGGATCCTTAATATCCCATCACTAAGGAATATGCCGTAAATTTTAATAGGATCCCTAGTGTGATTTAATGTATATTCCTCAATTAAGGGATATTGGAGTCTCTGGGTGGCTCTAGCATGAAACTGTTAGCCCCCGAGTCCTCGGACGGGAAACTATATTTGCATGGGTTAGAAGTCTTCCTATGCTGTTTTCGTGCTTGCCATGATGCTTCTGATTCTAAGTCTTCTGTCGGATTTCCACTATCAATGATGGTGGTTCACAGACTGCCAACTTTCAAAAGTAGTAACAGATGTCACAGATACTCGCCTTGACGCCGCTATGAAGAGAATGCGGGTGAATGTCATTACTACTGCTACTACGTGCTTATGATGGATGCAGGTTCTCGCTAAGTAATTTCTGTTAACGAGCGCCGGCGGGGCTGCCATGAGATGATCGCTGTCTTAATTATGCTTGGGCATTCAACGCATTCTCATCGATGTCATTCCGCATAATAATGTAGGAACCTGATTAAGAAACCCTGGGCCTATAACCCCTAAAATAGTAGGATTCATATAAGGAACCTTAATAAAGGCCCAAGGTTTCTTAATCAGGTCCCTACATTACCTTCTGGGATTACAACGAACCCTAAGACCTCTTGAGGAAGCCCTGAAGGACCTGGACGCCAGCCCAGGGCACCCAGGATCTCATTCCCGAAATGATCTTTGCAGAAATCCTATAAGCCGAACCGCGTAAACCGCCTAAAAATCCCTCAAAAAGCCGAACAAAACGAGCAGAAACACAACCTCGAAAAAGACAACAGCTACATTGAAAATCAGCAAAGTCGCCTCCACGCCAACACTCGCCACCAGTCCCAGGTCGTCGGAGAGGACCCGGGAGAGTGATCGCTCGCCTTGAGGGGCCGTTACGTTCACTGCGTTTCAAAGGCTTCTAAAGGCGTTTTATGAGAGGTTATATGGTGCTTGAGGATGTTTTTGGGTGTCTAATAGAGGGGCCTTAATAATTAGAATAGGGTTTTGGTGCCCATTATGCGATAATTGTAACAAGGAGCCCCCAAAACCGTGTAGGCAATTATGTAAGCCCCTGTATTAGGGTTCAGGCGCTTAGTTTCAGAGCTCCGGGTTTGCACCGCTTTTTACGGTATTGGGCTTACACTTAGCAGAACTTTAGGATTTAGGGTTTAGGGGTTTAAGGCCTCAAGGTTGACGCCAAATACCTATACCATTTGGGGGGCTCCTTATTACAAATATAGTATCATGGGCCCCAAAACCAAATTCTAATTATTAAGGCCTCTACATTATAGTACCCTGAAAGATCCCTTATATGCCCTTATAGTAGCCCTCATAGAACCCTTTAAAGGAACGCTATTCTAATTAATTATTCAGGCCCTCTCAAACTCACTCAAGTCGGTAATTTTTTTTGACGCTCACACTCGGCAATCCAGGCGAGGTCTGTACACGATACTGGCATGCGGGAGAAGGACGGTAATTAAGGCTTTTGGGGTTTAGGACTTCAGGAGTTGAGTGGCTGCAATGATTTTGTTTAGGGGTTTTGGTGGCGCAATGTCTTTCAGGTGTTCGGCTCTCAAGCTCAGGGTTCTAGGGTGTTCGTGTGCGTTTTGTTGCCTGGAGCCTAGGCTTCAGATGTCGGACGATTTCATGAAGGGCTTGTCATTGAACACTACTTGGCGAGACGTCTTTCTCTGGCCTGGACCTACTTGTGATATTGATATCGTTGTGATTGTGCGGCTATTGGTGTGCCCCCAGCCATCATCGCCACCCTCTCAACAGCAGTATCGCTTTCACCTGTTTTTGAGGTGACAACGACACTTGTGTTAAATATAGATGCTGATCCTTAAGATCCTTCTGACAAGAACGGCTCGTGCACTAACAATAACATCTTCTACCTACTGGGCACCTTCGGGCGTTCGATTTAGGTTGGGCTTTAGGTCATGGGGCTTCGGGCTTGTGTGTCAGAAGCGCTTGGGGAATCGAGTTTAGGTCTTCGGGTTAAATGCCTTGGTGTTAGAATGGCAGATGGCAGGTCGCAGGCAGCACGTAGTACGTAGGATGCGTGGTACTATTATGCAGCAACAGAACCAGGAGCGGCAGCAGGAGTAGCGGCAGTCGTCGTGTTTAGGGGTGAGGAGCAGTCGCAGTCGCTGTCGCTTTAAGTCGTAGTCGTCGTGGTCGACATAGGGTGGGCAGCAGCACAACAATCCTCATCGTCATGACCGCTTTTACAATCCACGGAGAGGTTGCGGATGATGCGCCACCTTGCGCCAGTCCGTGAACTCGTACCCGAGCACTTGCGGAACACGAGGCAGA